>JAVXUP010002339.1:0-140492 GCA_033070095.1 Escallonia herrerae | reverse complement strand
ATACCAAAAATGGAAGCTTAAATTGTTTATGTCCGTTTATCCCCACAATTGGTCCCGGATTAGGGTACCTGGTCAAGGAGCAGTTGCTTTTGATGACTCGTTCGTTTACCGGCTGCCCATCACTTCATCTTGATTCGTTGATCAGTACTCGCATGCACAGTCCTCTTCTCCTTTTGCTACCATCATGCATCATCACCATCTTCAGCCATTGGGCTATACGTATACCATCTACAGCCATTGGGCTAAATGTACAAACTTTCTTAATGAACGTTTAAACTAAATTCTGCAATACTTTTTAACAAACCTGTTAAATTTTGCTCGAGCAAACCCCAATCCATAAACCACAAACCCATGACAGCTGCCGATTTGCCACCACAGCAGTTTTTAAGCCACTACCACAATATATCATTGACAACCACGACCACCAATTGATCACACTAACACAAGCCCACAACCACCGGCTGAAATAGGTGTCGGTGGTGGTGCACTGGTGCTGCTGCTGATTTTGGGAGTTGATTGAATTGCTAAAGTGAATTGCTAAAGTGATGGTGCACCACAACCAAATGCACAACTAAATTGAGTGCAAAATGTACCACAATAAAGGGGGTCATATACGCAAACGGGAAGAATCGAACTCAAGACCTTACCAAATTAGAGCTCTGATACCATCTTAAGTTATCATCTACTCTAAAAATTTAAGCTATTTGAGACTCAGCCCAACAATGTTACGATGTTTAACAGTTTACCGGCAGCCAATCACTTAATTCCTTGATCAGTCTCATGCACAGTCCTCTTTTCCTCTTCCTACAACGATGCACCATCACCATCTTCAACCACTGACTATATGTACATACTTTCTTAACTAACAACTGCATTACTATTTAAGAAACCTGTTAAATTTTGCTCAATCAAAATTTGGTCAACTTGAGCTGCATGAAGAACCACCCAGCAGTATCAATTATTATACGGAAAAAAATTTAGCTGCTACCCGAGTTGAAAGAATCTTCCTCCTACCCCATGTAGATGTAATGACAATTAATAGTTGCTAAATTTTTCTAGTGGCTTTTATTTAGTAACGCTAAAAAAGTACTTTTAAGAGTTGTCGCTAAAAGTTTTAAGAGAGAAGTCACTGGAAACATTTAGTGATTATTAATTGTCACTATATATGAGATTGGAGGAAGATTTCTACGGCCGCGGGGGTGCGGCCAAAGTTTGTTCATATTATACGGGAAAAAACTGTAACCGATCATCTTTACCCTTATTAGTCTGGTGTGCTGGCCTATACAAAGGAGGTCAGCATCTTAGACTGAAAGCGGTCAAAATTGACAATGAAGTTCCTTTTCTAATTTGGCTTCTGAATATGGACTCTTCACATCTTCATTAACTATAAGAAACACAACTTCTACCTCCCAACTTCATCCTTTGTTCTGCTTGACCGTATGGATCTCACTCCCTCGTGTCTACTGCTCTTTGGGCTACTCTATGCATCTTTCTCTTTATTCTTCCTCTTCCGAAAGAAGTCCCCTCGTGACCAGAGATCTCCTCCTGGCAATACAGGTTGGCCATTTATCGGAGAATCGCTCGAATTCGTCACCTCAGGCAAGAATGGCACTCCCGATAAGTTCGTCAGAGAGAGGATGGACAAATTCTCGCCGGACGTATTCAAAACCTCCATGGCCGGGGAAACCGTAGCAGTATTCTGTGGAGCATCAGGTAACAAGTTTTTGTTCTCCAACGAGAACAAGCTTGTGGGCTCCTGGTGGCCACCCACCATCGACAAGATTAACACTGCAAAAAACAGCAAAACCAACGTTATCTTACAGACAAAAAAGCTGAGAAAGATCCTTCCGGAGTTCCTCAAGCCGGAAGCGCTTCAAAAGTACGTGCCAATCATGGATCGCATGGCCATGCAACACTTGGAGAGAGACTGGAGTGGTGCATCTAATAAGCAAGTTAAGGCTTTCACCCTAGCGAAAAAGTTCACGTTCGAGATAGCGTGCCGGCTTTTTATGAGCGTGGAGGACCCAAATCAGGTCGCCAGTTTCGCAAACCATTTTGGCCTCGTCTCCGCCGGGCTCTTGGCCGTGCCAATAAACTTTCCTGGCACGACTTTCAATCGTGCAATCAAGGCCGCCGATCACATCAGACACGAACTGTCCCCTATCCTTAAGGAAAGAAGGAGACACCTGAATGAGAAAAGAGATATGGGAACTCGCGATCTTTTGTCCCAGTTACTGCTTTCCACAGATGAGGATGGCAAATTCTTGACAGAGATGGAGGCTGCTGACATGGTCTTGGGCATACTTCTCGCGAGCCATGACACAGTGAGCACTGCCACTGCTTTTGTTGTATACTATCTTGCCGATAATCCTGATGTCTATGCTCAAGTCTTCAAAGGTAAAACTCAATCTCAGGGTGAAATTCATGCTTATGTCTTTCCTTATATCTGAAGCAAATTAAATCATCGACATGCACCTATAGTGATCTTAAACCCAACGCCAACGTCTCCTAAAAGAAGATATATTTTCCATTCTGTTTATGCATCTCCTCCTGTAATTAGAGCCGTTTCCTAACAATGTTAACGCTGACTGGCTTTCATTTTCCTTCAACTTGGTTTACCTCTGTAATAGCAAACAGAGATTTCGAACTAGAGCTGTTCCCTGGCAGTTTTCTATGCATCTCCTCCGACTAGAGCTATTTATTGACAATGCTAACTGACTGGTTCTCATTTTTCTTAAACTTGGTTTAACTTTGAAATAGAACAAACGGAGATTTCGAACTCCAAAGGACCTAGAGAGTTTTTGGTCTGGGAAGATGTCCAAAAGATGAAGTATTCTCGGTGTGTTCTAAATGAGGTATTGAGGCTACAACCTCCTTCTCAAGGAACATTCAGACAAGCTATTAGGGATTTCACGTATGCGGGCTTTGACATACCAAGGGGATGGAAGGTGAGTTTTACTATTTGTCCATGAAACCCCTTTCCTGAATTTTTCATGTTACGGTATAGTTCCATGCACGTATATATTGATCCTTGTTGTCATAATCACAACAACAGGCCTTTTGGAGCGTTTATTCAACACATAAAGACCCAAATTACTTTCCTAATCCGGAGAAGTTTGACCCGTCAAGATTTGAAGGAAACGGACCTCCGCCATTCAGTTTTGTACCATTTGGAGGAGGACCCGGGATGTGCCCCGGCAGAGAGTATGCCCGTCTAGAAGTACTGATCTTCATGCATAGGTTGGTCACAAGGTTCAAATGGGAGCGGTTGAATCCAAATGAAAAGATCATCAATGAACCATCTCCAATTCCGGTAGAAGGTCTTCCGATTCAGCTCTTCCCTCACGAAAGTTAAATTCGATTCCCCCAAATAAAAAACTATTATGCTAAGGCCAACAAAATCCTTTTCTTTTACTTGCCCGATGCAAATAATCGCCTCTAAAGGTGTATTGTCGCTCTTGCTAAATTTACAATAACAATTCTCCAGTAAAATACAATTAGCGACACAAATGAGTTAACACGCAAGAACTAATTGCATTCGGCACCCCTAAGTTTCATGTGGTAGCTCTCTGCACCACAAAGTTAATTTTAACTATCTGTCATCCTGAACTTACATAAGTGTGGCGCCCAACACCCTTCGTATACTTTTCAGTTTAACAAGAGCTCAAAATCTCACGAACATTTTGTTGAACATAGAACATGCAGTTTAGCAAGAGCTTTTCCACCACCGAAAAGTTTGCATATAATTTGAATCAAGGAGCAAAGTGATTAGCAGCCATCACCCAATAACATATGGTAATCCCGTTGCATAATGAACAACTAGCAGACACCAGCAGGCCTGTCAAAAAGTGACATTTCTGATAACGCCAGCTCAATCAATTGACCTCAAAAAGTTGTGACTCAACGTGTGTGGCATATGTACGATGCTAAGTTCATTTGTAAGGATCAGAGAAAAATATCTGGCACGTCTTGGCGATCGCTTTCTTTCACTACAAGAAATAAGACTTTTGACGACGAAAAAATTCGTTGCTAAAAGCCTGCATTCCATCGCTAAAAGTATTAGCGACGGAAACACCATCGCTAAAAGATCCTTGTATAAAAGCCCTTCACTAAAAGTTTTGCGACGGAATTAAAAAATTCGTCATCTAATATTGGATTTTTAGTTACGGGATTCTTTACACATTAGCGACGGAAATTCCGTCGCTAATTGTATTTTCCGTATTTTAATTTATTTCTTTTTTTCAAAAATAATTTATTCAGTAAATATTTTGTGATGGAATATCCGTCGCTAAAAATCATTTTTAACGACGGAATGTTACGTAGCTAAAAGTTAAGATTTAGGAAAGACTTTAGCGACGGAATGAATCCGTCGTAAAAAGTCAATTTTTTAAAAATATTTTTTATATTTTTTTTATACCCAGACCTGTTATCAAATTCAAGTCTCAACAACAAGGCACAATCCCCAAATGTACATTATGGTTAAATAATTGATGATCGATCAGCAATTATTTAACCCTACAACAGACACAAAACAACTATATACTCTCTCCGTCTCTTAAAAACTGAACATATTTCCTTTTTAGGCCGTCCCACAAAAATTGATCACTTCCAAATTATGAAAGATTCTGTAGTTATTTTTATATATTTATCCTTTTTATACTTTTTTAATTCTATTTCTCTCACCACATTTAATTTTCTACCAACTCATTTTCTCTCTTCTAGCCCACCACTTTATATTTTTTAAATCTATTTCTCTCTCCACATTTAACACTCTACCAACCAATTTTCTCTTTCATGGCTCGCTCTCTTCCCCCTCTCTCTAACGGGTAAAATGAAAAAGACAAACAATATATAACCTAAATCCTTAATATACGTGCAAAGTCAAATGGATCAATCTTTTAAGGACGGAGGAAGTATAACTTTAAAAATGTTTACTATAGTAAAATATAAAATGTATAAGGAAGGAATCGGATACAATCCGTTAAGGGAGGGGAGAAAAGTACAGCCGGGAGGGGGGTACAAGCTGGGAGGGCAGGAAAGGGGGCTTATCAAGGGTTGCCGAGTCTTGGATCTGGATCCTGCTGATCTAGAGCAGGCTTGGCATTTCCAGCAGTAATGCCATGTTGATCCTGTTCCCTGATCATCCTGAACACCACCATAGCAATGTGCTGGATCTCTTCCTCAACGCTGCGTTGCCGGTGTCTATGGAGGGGTAGCGTGGGGTGGGGACGCTCATATCACGGCACGTGCAGTCGTGCTAGGCAGCCCGCGTATGCGACCTTTTTGGTCGATTGTCGACCTCCGATGTATCCATCTATCGCTTCAACGCCCAAGTACTCATACCCGTACTAGTGGACGTTGATGGCTGTTCGGACTGCTGCTCAGCCCCCTAAGCTGTTCATACGAGGTCTGCAAAAAAAGTGATTTAAAGATATGTTAGGGCATTAACGCAACAAACATTGAATAGAAAGACAAATTTAACAAATTAAACAAATTGACTCGAACTTACATCGATCACGGGGCGATCATGAGAGTGGCCTGTGAGTCTTGTATGCTGGCTAAAGTAGGAGTGAACTGCTAGATGGCTGCAATGACTGCAACTTGCACGTCAGATGCGGGATGGCCTTGGGGACGCATGGCACTAGTCCCCTCTTGCTCACCCGGGTGGTCCTCTTCTTGCACAGCATGGATAAGGCTCTGGCTGGTAGCCCTTGTAACTCGTCATTGTATAGGCATGACGCCTAAGTCTGGAAGATATGTAGACTGCAACACGATGCTCACCTCCCCAGTGGAGTCACCAAAATGTTGATCGGGAAAAGGGGTTTGCTGCTACGCGGAGGTGCCACAAAGGATGCAGTCTGAGTCAGCTTCCAGGTAGGCAAAGAGGGAGACAACAAGGCCGGAGTAAGGGCAGAGAACAAGGCTCCCCAGATAGGTCGCGAGGGGTGGCAGAGCCAAGCAGGCAGGGCGACGATGAAAAGGGCCAACGATCGACAGTCCGTTGTGAGGGATGCAGTGTCAAGGGTCCCGTGACATAAGTCCAAATGTGTTTCTCTCACTAGAATTCTAGAGAGAATAGGCTTTTTAGAGAGAAAAAGTGAAAATGTCAAATGAGCCCTAAATCCTTGAATAAGCTCCAAAGACCACTATTTATAGGCAAAAATATGAATGTCATAAGTTGACATGTGTCGTCCCCAGGGAGCGACATATTGCCAGGGGGTCCGAAGTACTGATTCTCCCTTGGACTGTCGGTCTCCAAGTTCATGCTGCCCTGCCCTTGCAAAATCTTTCTACGTGTCTGAGGAGACTGATCATGCCACGGTAGCATGGTCAGAGTAGCCCGTTGTCCCAGCCACCAATCCAAGCCCTTACTGAATCCCACGAGGTACGTCAAGAGACGCATAGAGAACCTGACAGCGGTGAGGGTTGTCCTGTAGCCAATTGCCAGGCGGACTAGAAGGGATGCCCTCTGAGGACCTACTTTCGTCCCAGAGTGACCCGGGGGTAATTGCCCTGATGGTGTCGACGGTCAACAACAACATGAATGAGCATGGTCGCCCCTCAATTCTTAGAGTCCGTTGTGGGGAAGTCTTTGTATCGGAGCCCCCTGCGAGTGTGATTTGATGGATTTAAGGTTGTGCCGGCGATGGCTTCAGTGTTGTGAGCCCATCCCGCTGCGAGGGCCGGAGCCCCCGGTGATTGTGCCGGCGATGGCGTTAAGCCCATCCCGCATTTTAATTGAGCCGGCAATGGCATTAAGCCCATCCCGTAGTTTGATTGAGCCGGCGATGGCATTAAGCCCATCCCGTAGTTTGATTGAGCCGGCGACGGCATGAAGCCCATCCTGTAGTTTGATTGAGCCGGCAACGGCATGAATCCCATCCCGTAGTTTGATTGAGCCAACAACGGCATGAATCCCATCCCGTAGTTTGATTGAGCCGGCGATGACATGAAGCCTATCCCGTAGTTTGATTGAGCCGGCGACGACATCCGTAGTTTGATAGAGCCGGCGACGACATGAAGCCCATCCCGTAGTTTGATTGAGCCGGCGACGACATGAAGCCCATCCCGTAGTTGATTGAGCCGGCGATGGCATGAAGCCCATCCCGTAGTTTGATTGAGCCGGCGATGGCATCAAGCCCATCCCGTTGCAAGGGCCGGAGCCCCCGGTGATGCTGCACACTCCGGAGAGTGGGTCGAAGCATGTTCCACGACCAAGGCAAGGTGTGCATGGTATGGTGAAATGATGGACCGATGCAAGGAGCATGGTAGTGTGACAAAGAACCAAGGGGTACAACTGTGTTAGTGGCACGATGCATGGGCGCGACAGAGTGAGTAAGGTGCCGGGGGCACGTCTGTATTTGTGGCGCACGAGTGCAGCGACGAGCGTAGCGGAGACAACACTTGGTGCCGGGGCACATGCTATGAAAGTGGCACATCGGCGCGGCGACGAACGTCGTAGAGATAATACCTGGTGCCGGGGCATATGTCATGAGAATGGCGCATTAGCGCAGCGACAAACGTCGCGGAGCAATACTTGGTGCGGGGGCACATGTTATGGAAGTGGCGCATTGGCGTGGCTACAAAGGTCGCGAGACAATACTTGGTGCCGGGGGCACGCATCATGAAAAGGGGCGACGACTGTCGCGAGCCCATACTTGGTACTGGGGGCACGCATCATGAAAAGGGGTGCACGGACGCGGTGACGACTGTCACGAGGCCATACTCGGTGCTAGGGCACATGTCATGGAAGCGACGCACGTGCGCGGCGACGAATGTCGAGAGACAACACTTGGCGCATGGGTGCGGTGACGAACATTGTGGAGCAATTGGTCTTGAGCGAACATTTTAGAGAGCGCGATGAGTGACAGCTTGGTTTAGGAGTGACCCTTGCAAGACAAAAGGGTGGCCGACCCCCCCCCCCCTCAAGAAAGGGGTGGCCGACCCCCCCTCCCCCTCTCAAGAAAGGGGATGGCCAACCCCCTTGAAGAAGGGGTGGCCGACCCCCCTTAAGAAGGGGTGGCCAACCCCATTTGAAAGAGGGTGGCCGACCCCCTTCAGGGGTCGAGCCCTTTTTTCCAACGGTTTGACTGTGCTAACGTCGCTGCATTGGTGATGCCTGTTGAAACCAATAAAATAACCCTAGATGGGGGTGAATAGGGTTTTAAGACTACTTTAAAAATTAACAAACAACAAACCTCAATCTCAATAACTCAAATAAGAAAACAACCAATCTCAACACAAATGTAAGACGATAATATAAAGAGAGAAGGGTTTAGAGATACTTGACAACGAGAATTAAATGGTTCGGCTTGATATACCCACAAGCCTACGTCCACCCCTTCAAGGAAGTCCCTTGAAAGGCCCTAGAGTCCACTAGTATGATCTTCCTTACGGGTCAAGATCGAACCTCTTACAATCCCTTGATGCTATGCCCACATCAAGAACAAGCTTTGACAAACCCAAAGCTCCCAAGCTTGACAACCCCAAGCTTTGATACAAGAACCTTTCAATGAAGAAATGTGTACAAGATTTCACTCTCAAGAAGTAGATGAGTACAAGTTTAAGCACTAGAACAAGAAAGATGAGTGTAAGTTGACTTATGAAAGTGTATATCTCTCAAATGTAAGCTCACAATAAATGCTCTCTTGAAAAAGGATGAGAAATCAATGAAACAAGAGAGATTTGAACAATTGCTTTGATCTTTGAGAATATGAAGGATGAGAGAGCTTTGAATGCAATTGATGAATCAAAACTATGCCCAAGATGAGTATTTATAGAGGTGGGAAAGAATATGACCGTTTGGAATTAGGTGGAGCATTAAATGCGCCAAACGGCTATTGCAGTCGACTGCAATGTCCCATTGCAGTCGACTGTATTCCCAAAGTAGCCGTTGGAAATTCAAAATTTCCAACTTGCAGTCGACTGTAATCCAATGCAGTCGACTGTAATAGGCTACTGGAAGTATTGCAGTCGACTGCATTCCAATGCAGTCGACTGTAATACCTCACTGCCCAAGTTGCAGTCGACTGCAATCCAATGCAGTCGACTGCATTCCAGAAAATGCAGTTTCCTAGTTTTCAAAGAATGAAAAACTTTTATGCATGCAAGGGAAACCTATGGGCAAATTCTAGGTATACAGTCATCGTAACGATCATCTCTCTACGTCTAGTTTACAAAGAAGGAAATAAAGCATAGTAAAGTTCAATCGACGAAATCCTTCTTTGATGCGTTCCGTTGAGAGTCTTTAAACGATTTGCTCGTCTAATTTTCCATTTGCATGAGTGTGAGATTGTTCCTATTGCTTCATCAACTCAATGCATGTTAGACAGCATAATCATCAATGTTAGTTATCATCAAAATCAAATATAATCCTAGGTTAAATAACCGTAGGGTTAACAATCTCCCCCTTTTTGATGATGACAAACATTGATTCAAATAATATGAGATATATAAGATAATGAACGCAAAGAAGCATGACAATCTTAATTATAAACTATAAGGGGTCATGAGAAAAAATCATAAAAGGCTCTCCCTATCTTAAGCAATATAGGGCTCCCCCTAACTCAAGTAATATATGCTCATATATCAAATCCACATGAATCAACAATATTCAACAATATTTTCTCCCCCTTTTGACATCATTAAAAAAGATCAAGGGTGTATGTGAAAGTGATCAACTTATGTATCCATCCATGGATAATCAATATAGCCAACAAGGGCATTTAAACAAGAAAAAAATAAATACTTGAATAACCATCAAAAGGTGTACCAAGCACATGTATGAAAATAGCACATAAATTTTAAACCAGCGGCAGTAAGATAAGCGTGAATTAAGAGTGCTAATGCAAATACTAAGAGTAGGATCCATGATAAGTTTTTGAGATACATAATTGAGTTTGATAAGCATAAATAAAAAACATAAAGCATGTCCTAATGCCTAAGGACCCGATGGTGGAGGAGGGGGATGAAAGATGTCCTCCTCGGGACACTGAATCCCACAATGATCATCCATGCGAGAAAGGCGTCGACTGAGCTGGCTGTGGGCAAGATCCATCCGACTGAAACCGGCATGCATATGTTGTTGCATCATATCTAAGCGTGTGAGGATCGCTTCATATCCAGAAGTAGAAGGACCGGAAGAAGTGCCCGCCTCATGTGTACTCGGAATGATCAACGGAGGTGGATCACGATCAAACCCATCACCGGCATCTCCCCCAGCATCATCATCAGCATCAGCAGCATCATCATCAGCATCAGCATCATCATCATCATCATCATCAGCATCACCATCATCATCATCCTCATCATCATCATCGACAATGACATTTTCCAATTCAGGCTCAGGTAAGAGACGGTTACGATCATCTAAAAGGCCCTTCCTACGAAGGGTAGAGCAGTCTAGTACGATGTGCCTAGTAACCTCAATATACTCACCCAGAAGAGGTATGTCAAAGGCAGCAAGAATGTGAGTGAGTAAAAGGCCATAAGGTATAGCTAAGGCAAGATGCGAGGCGCTCCTAATCATGTTTAACATGATGAGACGAGGGAGGTTAAGCGGTGTGCCTGAGCGAAAGAAGGTCAAGAGCTGAACGTCTAAGTAAGAGACGAGTGAAAGACCGCCAGTTCGAGGAATGACGTTATAAGCGATGATATGATGGAACAGACGAGAGAGAGGAGGGAGGTCACGTAGGCTGGGTTTGCTCGCAACCCGAACCTGTCGACAATGAAGTGTGTGTCGAAGCTGTTCCTCAATAGTAAAAGGTCGGTCAAACCAATGTGACTGACCAGCGACAGGGATCATGTCTAACGAGAAAGAGAAGCCACTATCGGGGAGGTCTAGAAGAGTGGCTAGACGTGATTGTGAGAATGAAATGCGGCGTCCAAAAACATAGGAGGTGAGGGTACATGACTCAGAGGAAATGTTCCAAGTCAAATTCGCATAAAATAAGCGGATTGCATCAGGATAATATAGAATAGTGTTCCTATCGGTGAGGCGATCTAGATAACAATCCTGAAGGCATCTAAGTACACCTATGTTGAAAAGGAATGGAGTATCCAGTCGCAAACCTGGAGTCAAAGGTGAAGAGAGTTGTGCAGAAAAGCGATCGGCAGCCTCGCGGTTCCGATATCGATTTTGATCAAACTCTACCGCGATAGGCTCAGGCTCGGGCTCGGGCTCGGGCTGCAGCTCGTGAGCGAGATGAACTGGCACGTGCACGTTTCTCTCTTGTCATACTTGAAATAGTCTAAACAGATAAATAATAAATGTAAGATAAATGAAAAAATGAATTTTTTTTTTTTGGAAGATAAACCCTAATTTATGCAATTTTGAGAAAAATTCAATTTTGGACAAATTGAATGAAATTAACCACGTACAATCGAGTAATAGACATAACTAAGCATGAATCAAATGATGAAACATGTAATTGCATAAACAATTTGAAGAAATTTTGACAAATGAAGAACCCTAGTTTATGAAAATTGGGGAAATTCGAATTTTGTATGAATACAAGTAATTAAACTATGTAGAATCATGTAATAAGCATCCCTAAATATGAATCAAGCATTAAATCATATAGAAGCATGCTAAATTGAAGTAGATCTGAAGAAATATTCTAGAGAGAGTAATTTGAATTTCAACCGATTATGAACAATGTAGATGAAATGGATTAGAGAAAGTATGTAAATCATGAAGTAGAATGAGATTTGGGAGGATTTACATACCAATTTCAAGCCAAACGGAGGAGAATTGAGTCCAAGGAGAGATGAGAACTTCTTTTCGAAGAGAGAAGGAGTAGAGAGAGAAGGATTCTGCAGAAGAAGAGATCTGGGCACGATTTATGCCCTTCCCCCATAATGCAGTCGACTGCATTCCCCAATGCAGTCGACTGTATTGACCAATGCAGTCGACTTCAATGCACAAAGTCAATCAGTCTTAAAAAAGATTATACATATGTATATAGCAATAAAAGTGTGCAAATATATTTTTTTTTATTTTTAAGATAAATAAATATCAATAAAACCAACGATGTTTGGAAAGGAAAAATCAACCAAAGCATGCTATAAGCATATGAGATAATGCTCAAGCATGTAAAGAGCAACTAGCACAAAAATAATCTAGTCACATAGGTGAAGACATGCCAAGTTCTCTTCTAAGAGCGGTAAACCTCTTTGCATTTAACGGTTTAGTGAAGATATCCGCTAGTTGGTGATTTGTGTCCACGAAACCTAGAACAATATCACCCTTTTGCACATGATCACGGATAAAATGGTGTTTGATTTCTATGTGCTTAGTGCGTGAATGTTGGATGGGATTTTTGCTCAAATCAATGGCACTAGTGTTATCGCATAAGATAGGTATGTGATCATACTTGAGTCCAAAATCCAAAAGGGTTTGTTTCATCCAAAGAATTTGTGCACAACAAGCACCAACCGCCATATATTCGGCTTCGGTGGTAGAGAGTGCAACCGAGTTTTGCTTTTTGGAACTCCAAGAAACAAGAGAGTGTCCTAGGAATTGGCAA
Source organism: Escallonia herrerae (assembly GCA_033070095.1). Lineage (NCBI taxonomy): Eukaryota > Viridiplantae > Streptophyta > Magnoliopsida > Escalloniales > Escalloniaceae > Escallonia > Escallonia herrerae. The sequence continues at coordinate 127,965 of JAVXUP010002339.1, read as the reverse complement.
CCTCCACTAGTACTTTTTCGCTCGGTTTTACAACCGGCAAAATCGGCGTCGGAGTAACCAACTAGGTCAAAAAATGATGTGTTTCTAGGAAACCATAACCCTAAATCGTGAGTGCTCTTAAGATATCTAAGGATTCTCTTTACGGCAACTAAATGAGATTCCTTAGGACAAGCTTGAAATCTAGCACATAAACAAACACTAAACATTATGTCGGGTCTACTTGCGGTAAGGTAAAGAAGTGATCCGATCATACCTCGATAGCGTTTAATATCAACATCCTTACCCTTTTCATCTTTATCAAGCTTTAATGAAGAGCTCATTGGAGTGTCAAAAGCATTTGATGCTTCCATGTCGAATCTCTTGAGTAGCTCTTTGGTGTATTTGGCTTGGTTGATAAAGATTCCATCTTTGCTTTGTTTGATTTGTAATCCAAGGAAGAAGGTGAGTTCTCCCATCATGCTCATTTCAAACTCCTTACTCATACAAGAAGCAAACTCTTCGCACAAGGATCCATTAGTAGCACCAAATATAATGTCATCAACATAAATTTGCACCAATAATAAGTCCTTGCCCTTAGATTTAATAAACAAAGTGGTGTCAAGTTTTCCTCTTGAAAAACCATTTTCTAAAAGAAAACTACTTAGCCTTTCATACCAAGCTCTAGGAGCTTGTTTTAAACCATAAAGAGCTTTGCTAAGCTTGAAAACATGGTTTGAAAATTTTTCATGCTCAAAGCCTGGAGGTTAAGCCACATAAACCTCCTCCGAAATAAAACCATTTAGAAAAGCACTCTTGACATCCATTTGAAAGAGTTTAAAATCTCTATAGCAAGCAAAAGCTAAAAGCATTCTAATAGATTCAAGTCTAGCTACCGGTGCATAAGTTTCATCAAAATCAATTCCTTCCTCTTGGTTATAACCTTGGGCCACTAATCTAGCCTTGTTTCTAACCACGATTCCGGATTCATCAAGTTTGTTTCTAAATACCCATTTTGTGCCTATAATCCTATAGTTTTGAGGTTTAGGCACAAGGGTCCAAACTTGATTTCTTTCAAATTGAACTAGCTCTTCTTGCATAGCAAGCATCCAAGATTCATGATGTAGAGCTTCGGAGAAGTTCTTCGGTTCAATTTGGGAAAGAAATGCTAAATTAACATGTTGTTGAAGAGAGTGTCGAGTTTTTACCCCACTCGAAGGATTACCTAAGATTTGATCGCTTGGATGATCTTTTTTGCAAGTCCAATCTTTTGGTAATTCTTGAGAGTAGTCCGAGTTTGAAACATCATTGCTTGCTTCCTTGTCTTCCTCTTGAGAGCTTGATTGTTGTTCTTCTTGAATAATTTCTTTGTGGTTGTCTTGTATTGTTTCACTTATATCCAAAGTTCTCATGTCATTGTCCACATCATCTACATTAACAATGTTAGTCCTCCGAAGAAAAGGATTAGTCTCATCAAAAGTAACATTAATGGATTCTTCAACAACCAAAGTACTTTTATTATAGACTCTATATGCCATACTATTATTAGAGTAGCCAAGAAATATACCCTCAAATGTTTTGGAATCAAATTTGCTAAGGTGATCCTTAGTATTTAAAATAAAGCATTTGCAACCAAAAACTCTAAAAAAGCTCACCTTAGGTTTCTTATCATTAAAAAGCTCATAAGGGGTTTTTAACAAAATTTTTCGCAAGCTAACTCTATTGAGAACAAAACAAGCACAATTGACCGCCTCCGCCCAAAAGTACTTAGGTAAACCATATTCGTTAAGCATTGTTCTTGCCGCTTCTTGCAAAGACCTATTCTTTCTTTCGGCAACACCATTTTGTTGAGGAGTTCTAGGAGCCGAAAAATTATGTGATATCCCAAAGTCATCACACAAGGCTCCTATTTTTGAATTTTCAAATTCTCTACCATGATCACTTCGAATGTTGGATATCAAATATCCTTTTTGATTTTGAATACGTTTTGCAAATGAAGTGAACACATTTAGAGATTCATCTTCGGTGGCCAAAAAGAAAGTCCAAGTATAGCAAGAATAGTCATCAACAATAACAAAACAATATGATTTATCACCAAGACTAGTAGTAGGGATTGGTCCAAATAAATCCATATGAAGTAATTGCAAGGGTCTAGAAGTAGATACCATTTTCTTCGGTTTGTGAGAGACTTTCTTTTGCTTACCCATTTGACAAGCATCACATACTTTGTCTTTCTCAAACTTGATCTTCGGGAGTCCCCTCACAAGTTCTTTGCTTGAAATATCCTTTAAATGCTCCATATGCATGTGTCCAAGTCTTCGATGCCAAAGCCAAGATGTCTCACTAATAGCACTAAGACACTTGACATCTTGGTTAGCTAGATCATTCAATTTAATAGAGTAAACATTGTCATCTCTATTTCCTACCAAAATAGTTTCATTATTCTTCAAGGATTGTATAGTGCAATAAGAAGCCTCAAAGATTACTCTAAAACCTTTATCACTAAATTGACTAATACTTAGCAAATTATGCTTCAAACCTTCAACATATAACACATTCTCAATTGAATGTGGTTCCTTACCTATAGTTCCTTTACCTTTGATTTTTCCTTGTGCGTTGTCACCAAAGGTCACTTTTCCTCCTTCTATAAGATCAATTGAGGTGAAAAGAGATATGTTGCCGGTCATATGTCTTGAGCATCCACTATCAAGAATCCACTTCTTGCTACTAGATTTTGCTTTGAGACATACCTATAAACACAAATCAAGTAGTGACTTTTGGTACCCATATTTTCTTGGGTCCTTGGGTGTTAGTCTTGCATTTGTAATCTTGACCTTTCACAACCCACATCTTCTTTCTACCTCTAACATAAACAATTCTACAAGGACAATAATTAGTCGTATGCCCTTTCTTGTTGTACCAACCACAATGTGTAAATGGTGTGCAATAGTTCTTTGGTTGTTTTGAATGAGTATTCAACCTAGCTTGTTGTTGAAAGATTTTAGGAGGTAAGGCCAAGGGATCTAATCCAAGACCACCTTTGTTTAGGCCAAATCTTTGGCGTCCAAGCATGACATCCAAATTGTTTTGACCATCAACGAATTTTTGAAGACATTTTTTCAAATCACAAATCTCAAGTTTTAAATCTTCATTTTGCTTTTCTAAAACCAAAGTTTTGCAAGAGATTTGTTTTGAGCTAGGAGTGTTAGCAATCAATTCAACCAAGTCATTATTCACATGTTTTACATATAAATGGTTGGAAATGCAATCATTCTTGGCATGCAACTCAATATTTTCCACTCTCAACTTCTCAATTTGCTTATTGGCCTCAAGGAATTTTTTTGATAAAATAATATTTTTCTTAAAAATTTTCTTGGATTCCTCATATAGGCTATCATAAGCATCTTCGAAGCTTTCACTATCACTATCACTACCGGAAGAAGAGCTTACCTCATCATTTGCCATGAAGCACACATTTGCTTGTTCGTTCTTCTCAACATCTTCATCACTTGAATCGAAGTCACTCCAAGTTGGAGTATGTTCGGCATTCATTGCTTTTTCCTTCTCTTTGTTCTCTTTCTTGGAGAGTTGTCTCCTTTAACTCTTTCCCATACATCTCTTCTTTCCTTCTTTTCTCTTTTGTATATGGGACAATCCATCTTCATGTGTCCCGGCTTGTGGCATTTGTAGCAAAGCTTTTCTTCGTTGCTAGCATTTTGCTGCCTTCTCCCACCATTCCTTCTAAACCTCATGAACTTCTTGAAGTTCTTTGCAATCATTGCAACATCCTCTTCATCAAATTCTTCTTCATCATCGCTTGACTCAAGGTTTGAAGATGAAGCTTTAAGGGCAATTGATGTAGGCTTCTTCTTGACGTCTTCTTGATCAAAGGTCTTGATTTGCATTTCGTACGTCATAAGTGAGCACATCAATTCATCAAGAGGAAAGATATTGAGATTCTTCGATTCTTGAATGGCGGTGATCTTTGCATCCCAAGCTCTTGGTAAGGACCTAATCACTTTTCTTACAAGATCACCATTGGTGAATTCCTTGCCCAATTGCTTCAAAGGGTTTACAATGTTAGTGAAACGAGTATTCATATCCGTAACGGATTCATTTGGAAGCATATGGAATAACTCATAATCTCTAAACAATAAGTTCATCTTGGAATTTCTAAGGAGAGAAATTCCTTCATGAGTTACTTGACGAGTATCCCAAATACTCTTAGCGGAATTACACATAATGACTCTATTGAGTTCATTAGTGTCTAAAGCACAAACAAGACAATTTTTCGCTCTAGCATTCATACAAATCATCTTTTTATCATGATCACTATACTCCGATTTGGATTTTGGCTCTTCAACCTTGTCAACCACCTTTATCGGAACGTATGGGCCATTCTCAACAATATCCCACATCTCGTAGTCTTGAGACTCTAAGTAGATTTTAATCTTAACTTTCCACACACTATAATTGGTCCCATTAAACAATGGAGGCCTAGTGGTAGAACTACCCTCCATACCCCCAACGTAAGCCATGATCGATTAACTCTCTTGGCGTTACCCAATATAACAAGAGCCGAGGCTCTGATACCACTTGAAACCAATAAAATAACCCTAGAGGGGGGTGAATAGGGTTTTAAGACTACTTTAAAAATTAACAAACAACAAACCTCAATCTCAATAACTCAAATAAGAAAACAACCAATCTCAACACAAATATAAGACGATAATATAAAGAGAGAAGGGTTTAGAGATACTTGACAAGGAGAATTAAATGGTTCGGCTTGATATACCCACAAGCCTACGTCCACCCCTTCAAGGAAGTCCCTTGAAAGGCCCTAGAGTCCACTAGTATGATCTTCCTTACGGGTCAAGATCGAACCTCTTACAATCCCTTGATGCTATGCCCACATCAAGAACAAGCTTTGACAAACCCAAAGCTCCCAAGCTTGACAACCCCAAGCTTTGATACAAGAACCTTTCAATGAAGAAATGTGTACAAGATTTCACTCTCAAGAAGTAGATGAGTACAAGTTTAAGCACTAGAACAAGAGAGATGAGTGTAAGTTGACTTATGAAAGTGTATATCTCTCAAATGTAAGCTCACAATAAATGCTCTCTTGAAAAGGATGAGAAATCAATGAAACAAGAGAGATTTGAACAATTGCTTTGATCTTTGAGAATATGAAGGATGAGAGAGCTTTGAATGCAATTGATGAATCAAAACTATGCCCAAGATGAGTATTTATAGAGGTGGGAAAGAATATGACTGTTTGGAATTAGGTGGAGCATTAAATGCGCCAAACGGCTATTGCAGTCGACTGCAATGTCCCATTGCAGTCGACTGTATTCCCAAAGTAGCCGTTGGAAATTCAAAATTTCCAACTTGCAGTCGACTGTAATCCAATGCAGTCGACTGTAATAGGCTACTGGAAGTATTGCAGTCGACTGCATTCCAATGCAGTCGACTGTAATACCTCACTGCCCAAGTTGCAGTCGACTGCAATCCAATGCAGTCGACTGCATTCCAGAAAATGCAGTTTCTTAGTTTTCAAAGAATAAAAAACTTTTATGCATGCAAGGGAAACCTATGGGCAAATTCTAGGTATACAGTCATCGTAACGATCATCTCTCTACGTCTAGTTTACAAAGAAGGAAATAAAGCATAGTAAAGTTCAATCGACGAAATCCTTCTTTGATGCGTTCCGTTGAGAGTCTTTAAACGATTTGCTCGTCTAATTTTCCATTTGCATGAGTGTGAGATTGTTCCTATTGCTTCATCAACTCAATGCATGTTAGACAGCATAATCATCAATGTTAGTTATCATCAAAATCAAATATAATCCTAGGTTAAATAACCGTAGGGTTAACACCTGTGAATGCTAGAAAAGGAGATGCGCCCTAACCGGGTGATTGCGTTGAATAATTGACCGTTGACTGGGTCATGTGCCGCGCAAAGTGAGTCCCTTAGCGGGCCCTGGGGTGCGACCAGAATAGGGTGTGAACACAATGCTCTTGAAAATCCATCAGATCCTCATTAGGGCTGCCCATCTTTAGAGCCCATGAGCAGATGGACAACAAGCCTATTCCCGATCAAGGAGTGAAAGATTAGAAGTAGTTTTCATGCAAAACTTTGTTTTATTCTTCACAATTTAGTCCCAAAAAAAAACACTAAAAGAAAAGGCATTTCAAAACAAATAAGAAGATAAATACATATTGCAAATTGTGGCAGAAAAGCTTTCCTTTACTTTTCAGCATCTAAATTTGTGAATTGGGTAACTAAACAATTTTCTCTTGGTCTAATGTAAATTTGCAAACTAAACAATTTTCTATTGTGATTTGCCAAATAAGTGAACAAAATTTGCCATTTTGTAATTGCAAAGGCCCAAATTAACAATGCACATATATCCATTTGTTTGATATCATTGGAATTGTTTTTCATACTAAATCTCTATACAATTAAAACTAGTTTCGCCAAATTCTTTTTCACTCATCATCGTCGAAAGCTGATGAATCCTCAATTCTTGCCTTCAACTATTTGACTGGAATCTGCACGTCCGCATTAAGATGTAGATGACTGAATAGATTAATGCCCCTGTCAACTGATTTCGTCATACACCGCACACTCCTTCCTTCGTTTACATAAGAAAGTCCTCTCTATTTACCTCAAACCTTTATGGTACACTCTAGATGCTGTGCAAATCTCTAGCTTTTTAGTCAGATGACAAAGCTTTCCGTTGATAGACCAAGAGTATGTTGCACTGAATCACCGCAGCGCTGACATGGCTCTGCAAAATTGTAGGCGATTTTGAAAAAATTACGAAAAATTGTCATTTATCGAAGAAAAATAACTGTTCATGAAGGTATATTACTTGGTCATTCAGGGGATGAAAACACTACAATGGTGATTTGAGGTGACAATCTAAGTTTTTTCATCTGCAAGAATAGAGTTCTGTCCTCAGTATGCTGGCGTATATCATCGACGAAAAGCCACCACTAGACCCACCACCACCAAGTGATCATACCAACACAAGCCCACAACCACCGGCTAAAATTGGCGTTCGTTGCTAATTTTGGGGTTTGATTGAATTGCTAAAGTGATGGTGGTAGGGGTATTTTGGGGGTTCCATTTTAAACTTTAAAATGGATGACAAGATAACAGAAGGGTACGTGCGACTCGCAAAACAAAATGTGAAAGATTGCCGGTGTAATCTTTTAAAACGGATGGTACCACATATGTATTAAAACAAAACTTAGGGCCAAGTATTACTTATCCATAAGGAATCTTCAAGTGTCTATTTAGCGGCACCAACTACTCTTTTAGGTTTATTTCATTCGCATGAAAAGATCAACCTTGCTATCATGTGAATTACCAGCTGCTCTTCAATTGGTTGTCACTTTTTTGTTTTCAATGTCATATGTTGGAAGACAATACATGAAGCCAACTTCTCATAACATTGAGAAATTGCGTACTTCGGTGGGAACCTTTTAAATCACAAAAACAATGAAAATTTCGTTTAAAAACATGCTATTTTCACCTCAATATGCTTTTTATCCTTCTTTCGTTGCTAGAATTATATCTAGCTATAAATGTTGACCTTTCCTTACACACAAGATAGTGGACTAGCATAATGCAAAATTAAACTTATGAAAAATCTTCTATATTGTTTAAAAATGAGGCGCAAATTCGAATAGTGTGTTCACATGGAGTTTTCGCAAACTGGATGGCCTTTGGTCCCAAAGGCCATCCAGTTTGCCCCAGAGTCAAACTTTCCATTGAGATACGCCCAAAAGGGAAATGGAAAGATGCTCCGGTTGGTCATACCAAAAATGGAAGCTTAAATTGTTTATGTTCTTATCCCCACAATTAGTCCCGGATTAGGGTACCTGGTCAAGGAGCAGTTGCTTTCGATGACTCGTTCGTTTACCGGCTGCCCATCACTTCATCTTGATTCGTTGATCAGTACTCGCATGCACAGTCCTCTTCTCCTTTTGCTACCATCATGCATCATCACCATCTTCAGCCATTGGGCTATACGTATACCATCTACAACCATCGGGCTAAATGTACAAACTTTCTTAACGAACGTTCAAACTAAATTCTGCAATACTTTTTAACAAACCTGTTAAATTTTGCTCGAGCAAACCCCAATCCATAAACCACAAACCCATGGCAGGTGCCGATTTGCCACCACAGCAGTTTTTAAGCCACTACCACAATATATCATTGACGATAAGCCATCAATTAAACCACGACCACCAATTGATCACACTAACACAAGCCCACAACCACCGGCTGAAATAGGTGTCGGTGGTGGTGCACTGGTGCTGCTGCTGATTTTGGGGGTTGATTGAATTGCTAAAGTGACGGTGGTAGGGGTATTTTGGGGTTGTCTCACATATTTAACTTTAAAATGGATGAGAAGATAAAAGGGTGTGGTGACACGCGAAACAAAGTATGATAGATTGTGGGTGAAATTTTTCAAAACGGATGTGTAACGAGTTTACTAAAACAAAAACTCAGGACCGCTTTTAGTGTTTATCTCTTCACAACGCGGAGGCATAAGCAAAAAAAATCAACCTAGCTATCATGCAAATTAAGAGCGCTTCAATTGGTTGTCATTTTTTTTGTTTTCATTGTCATGTTCTTGAAGACATGAAAGCCACCTTCTCATAACATTGAGAAATTGCGTACTTTTTTGAAAACCATTTAAATCACAAAAACAGTGAAATTTGATTTAAGAACATGCTATTTTAACCTCAATATGCTTTTCATCCCCTTGTTGCTAAAGATCTATTTAAGCTAGAAATGTTGAACTTTTAGTTACAAACAAGATAGTGGACTAACAGACTAACGGCCGGAGATAGCCTGGCCTCCCTCCTTTTTAAAAATTGAATACCAAATAAAACTTATGCAAGCATTCTTATATATGATGTTTAAAATCATTTTTCACACATATGCTAGTCAAAGTGAGACGTGAATTCTCATAATGCGTTTGGAAGGAGTCTGTAAATAGTGTTCAAGTGTTGCTTTTTAATCCATATTAAAAAAGATAACCGAACAAGAAAAACACAAACCGAAGAACATACTTCTTAAATTTGTTTTCTGCTGACGTTGCACTGATTTCTTACAAAGCAAAAACTGCTGATTTTCCTCTCTGAATAAGATGCTACATGAGGACAACGATCCTTTGATGTGTTCAACACATTTGTCATAACAAAAGATTGTTACTAAATATGATTTGTCTCTATTGTCACCTAGCTGCTTAGTTCTACTTTAATCCTGTTGGTCCATCTAGTTTGCCCACGATATCAAACAAACTTGGAAGGTTAAATTGTTTGTGTTCGTTTGTCCCCACAGTTGGTCCCAGATTCATCAACCGGGTGAAGTGGCGTGAAAGCATCCGCCTCAAAATCAATTGCTTATGTGGGGAGAGGCCTACAAGGTTTTTATATTGAAGTATTATTTGTTATTTACCCGATGTGATATTGATAATCAATGTGGAATTTATATCTCTCAGCACGCCCCTTTCACGTGTGACCCGACTGATTTGAGTGGGTCTAGCACGTTTTGAAATTGACTGGGTGACGGTGAGAAACTAATTATGAATTATTTGCTGGGTCTGAATCGACCAGTTCTGATATCATATAAAAACGTACACCTCAAAACCAATTTACTCGAAACGGTCTTAGGCACCCTCTTAAGCACCAGTATTGACTTTGGGTTTGGCACTACCCGTTCGGGGTCCTTAGGGACCTCGGCTTCGGCAGAGATCCCGCATAAGTACGCCTTTGTAGTTGGACGGGATACACTTTATGGTCCATGGGCATCCCTCCCTGAGCCAAATAGTAACTCAAGAACAAAGCATGAGGAGGAATCGCATACTCTAAAAGCTTAAGCTGTTATTAGTTAATGAACCCAAATCATGCTTAGCACTCCTCCTCGTGTGCGGCCCCGATTGCACGTAAAGAAACAAATTAAGGTGCATCACAACCAAATGTACAACAAAATTTCTCACTGTTACGATATTTAACAGTTTATCGGCAGCCAATCACTTAATTCATTGATGAGTCTTATGCACAGTCCTCTTTTCCTCTTCCTACAATGATGCACCATCACCATCTTCAACCACTGGCTATACGTACACACTTTCTTAACGAACAACTTGAGCTGCATGACAAATGTTCCTTTTCTAATTTGGTCTGCTGGCCTATACGAAGGAGGTCAGCATCTTAGACTGAAAGCGGTCAAAATTGACAAATGAAGTTCCTTTTCTAATTTGGCTTCTGAATATGGACTCTTCACATCTTCATTAACTATAAGAAACACAACTTCTACCTCCCAACTTCATCCTTTGTTCAGCTTGACCGTATGGATCTCACTCCCTCATGTCTACTGCTCTTTGGGCTACTCTATGCATCTTTCTCTTTATTCTTCATCTTCCGTAAGAAGTCCCCTTGTGACCAGAGATCTCCTCCTGGCAATACAGGTTGGCCATTTATCGGGGAGTCACTCGAATTCGTCACCTCAGGCCGGAATGGCACTCCCGATAAGTTTGTCAGAGAGAGGATGGACAAATTCTCGCCGGACGTATTCAAAACCTCCATGGCCGGGGAAACCGTAGCAGTATTCTGTGGAGCATCAGGTAACAAGTTTTTGTTCTCCAACGAGAACAAGCTTGTGGGCTCCTGGTGGCCACCCACCATCGACAAGATTAACACTGCAAAAAACAGCAAAACCAACGTTATCTTACAGACAAAAAAGCTGAGAAAGATCCTTCCGGAGTTCCTCAAGCCGGAAGCGCTTCAAAAGTACGTGCCAATCATGGATCGCATGGCCATGCAACACTTGGAGAGAGACTGGAGTGTTGCATCTCATAAGCAAGTTAAGGCTTTCACCCTAGCGAAAAAGTTCACGTTCGAGATAGCGTGCCGGCTTTTTATGAGCGTGGAGGACCCAAATCAGGTCGCCAGTTTCGCAAACCATTTTGGCCTCGTCTCCGCTGGGCTCTTGGCCGTGCCAATAAACTTTCCTGGCACGACTTTCAATCGTGCAATCAAGGCCGCCGATCACATCAGACACGAACTGTCCCCTATCCTTAAGGAAAGAAGGAGACACCTGAATGAGAAAAGAGATATGGGAACTCGCGATCTTTTGTCCCAGTTACTGCTTTCCACAGATGAGGATGGCAAATTCTTGACAGAGATGGAGGCTGCTGACATGGTCTTGGGCATACTTCTCGCGAGCCATGACACAGTGAGCACTGCCACTGCTTTTGTTGTATACTATCTTGCCGATAATCCTGATGTCTATGCTCAAGTCTTCAAAGGTAAAACTCAATCTCAGGGTGAAATTCATGCTTATGTCTTTCCTTATATCTGAAGCAAATTAAATCATCGACATGCACCTATAGTGATCTTAAACCCAACGCCAACGTCTCCTAAAAGAAGATATATTTTCCATTCTGTTTATGCATCTCCTCCTGTAATTAGAGCCGTTTCCTAACAATGTTAACGCTGACTGGCTTTCATTTTCCTTCAACTTGGTTTACCTCTGTAATAGCAAACAGAGATTTCGAACTAGAGCTGTTCCCTGGCAGTTTTCTATGCATCTCCTCCGACTAGAGCTATTTATTGACAATGCTAACTGACTGGTTCTCATTTTTCTTAAACTTGGTTTAACTTTGAAATAGAACAAACGGAGATTTCGAACTCCAAAGGACCTAGAGAGTTTTTGGTCTGGGAAGATGTCCAAAAGATGAAGTATTCTCGGTGTGTTCTAAATGAGGTATTGAGGCTACAACCTCCTTCTCAAGGAACATTCAGACAAGCTATTAGGGATTTCACGTATGCGGGCTTTGACATACCAAGGGGATGGAAGGTGAGTTTTACTATTTGTCCATGAAACCCCTTTCCTGAATTTTTCATGTTACGGTATAGTTCCATGCACGTATATATTGATCCTTGTTGTCATAATCACAACAACAGGCCTTTTGGAGCGTTTATTCAACACATAAAGACCCAAATTACTTTCCTAATCCGGAGAAGTTTGACCCGTCAAGATTTGAAGGAAACGGACCTCCGCCATTCAGTTTTGTACCATTTGGAGGAGGACCCGGGATGTGCCCCGGCAGAGAGTATGCCCGTCTAGAAGTACTGATCTTCATGCATAGGTTGGTCACAAGGTTCAAATGGGAGCGGTTGAATCCAAATGAAAAGATCATCAATGAACCATCTCCAATTCCGGTAGAAGGTCTTCCGATTCAGCTCTTCCCTCACGAAAGTTAAATTCGATTCCCCCAAATAAAAAACTATTATGCTAAGGCCAACAAAATCCTTTTCTTTTACTTGCCCGATGCAAATAATCGCCTCTAAAGGTGTATTGTCGTTCTTGCTAAATTTACAATAACAACTCTCCAGTAAAATACAATTAGCAACACAAATGAGTTAACACGCACGAGCGAATTGCATTCGGTACCCCTAAGTTTTCATGTGGTAGCTCTCTGCACCACAAAGTTAATTTTAATTAACTGCCATCCTGAACTCACATAAGTGTGGCGCCCAACACCCTTCGTATACTTTTCAGCCAACAGCCTCACCGAAGAAGTTATTCAACGCAAACAAAGGGGGCATTTTGGTCAAAACGATTAAAAAATGGAGGGAAGATTGTAATGGGTTTGGCAGGCGGCGGCACAAGGCAGTTACGGCCATGAAGGGGTTGGGGGAGAGACGAAGAAAGAAGAGAGAGGGGGGGATCGGCGTTGCTGACAGGGGCAGGGATGCTACCGGAGGGGAGTGGGGCGCCGAAGTGAGATGCCGAAGGAGGGGCAAGGGGTAAGGGTGATAGAGGTTAGGTTTTCTTTGGGGGTGATAGAGATTAGGGTTTCCATTCACTTGATATTCAAAAAATGCCTCCCTAAATTCAGCTAATTAATTTTTTTGTCAACGATTTGGCTAGAATTTGGACAGAGGGTGTTAGGGGGCACACTTATGAAAGTTTAGGGTGGCAGATAGTTAAAAATAACTTTGTGGTGTAGAGAACTACCGCGTGAAAACATGGGGGTGCCAAATGCAGTTGAGCCTAACACGCGAACAACAAAATTCAAAATCTCACGAGCCTTTTGTCGAACATAGAACATGCAGTTTAACAAGAGCTCTTCCACCACTGAAAAGTTTGCATATAATCTCAATCAAGGAGCAAAAGTGATTAGCAGCCATCACCCAATAACATATGGTAATCCCGTTGCGTACTGAACAACTAGCAGACACCAGCAGGCATGTCAAAAAGTGACATTTCTGATAACGCCCGCTCAATCAATTGACCTCAAAAAGTTGTGACTCAACGTCTGTGGCATATGTACGATGCTAAGTTCATTTGTAAGGATCAGAGAAAAATATCTGGCACGTCTTGGCGACCGCTTTCTTTCACTACAAGAAATAAGGCCTTTGGCGACGGAAAAATCCGTCGCTAAAAGCCTACATTCCATCGCTAAAAGTATTAGCGACGGAAACACTGACGCTAAAAGTTCCTTGTATAAAAGTCCGTCACTAAAAGTTCCTTGTATAAAAGCCCGTCACTAAAATTTTTGCAACGGAATTAAAAAATTCTTCGTCTAATATTGGACTTTTAGTTACGGGATCCTTTAAACATTAGCGACGGAAATTTCGTCGCTAATTTTATTTTCAGTATTTTAATTTATTTTTTTAAAAAAAAAATAATTTATTCAGTAAATATTTTGTGACGGAATATCCGTCGCTAAAAATTATTTTTAACGACGGAATGTTCCGTAGCTAAAAGTTAAGATTTAGGAAAGACTTTAGCGACAGAATGAATCCGTCGCAAAAAGTCAATTTTTTTTTAAATATTTTTTTTATACCCAAACCTGGAATCAAATTCAAGTCTCAACAATAAGGCACAATCCCTAAATGTACATTATGGTTAAATAATTGATGATCGATCGGCAATTATTTAACCCTACAACAGACACAAAACAACTATATACTCTCTCCGTCTCTTAAAAATTGATCATATTTCCTTTTTAGGCCGTCCCAAAAAAATTGATCACTTCCAAATTAGGAAAGATTCTGTAGTTATTTTTACATATTTACCCTTTTTTATACTTTTTTAATCATATTTCTCTCACCACATTTAATTTTCTACCAACTCATTTTCTCTCTCCTAGCCCACCACTTTACATTTTTTTTATTCTATTTCTCTCTCCACATTTAACACTCTACCAACCAATTTTATCTTTCATTGGTCCCATTCTCCCCCCTCTCTCTAAAGGATAAAATGAAAAAGACACACAATATATAACATAAATCCTTAATATACGTGCAAAATCAAATGAATCAATCTTTTAGAGACGGAGGGAGTATAACTTTAAAAAATATTTACTATAATAAAATATAAAATGTATAAGGCAAGAACCGGATACAATCAGTTAAGGGAGGGGAGAAAAGTACAACCGGGAAGGGGGTACAAGCTGGGAGGGCATGAGAGGGGGCTCATTAAGGGTTACCGAGTCCTGGATCTGGATCCTGCTGATCTAGAGCTGGCTCGGCATTTCCAGCAGCAATGCCATGTTGATCCTGTTCCCTGATCATCCTGAACACCACCGTAGCAATGTGCTGGATCTCTTCCTCAACGCTGCGCTGCCGGTGTCTGTGGAGGGGTAGCGTGGGGTGGGGACGCTCATATCACGGCACGTGCAGTCGTGCTAGGCAGCCTGCGTATGCGACCTTTCGGTCGATTGACAACCTCCGGTGTATCCAGCTATCGCTTCAATGCCCAAGTACTCATTCCCGTACTAGTGGACACTGATGGATGTTCGGACTGCTGCTCAGACCCCCTAAGTTGTTCATACGAGGTCTGCAAAAATAGTGATTTAAAGATATGTTAGGGCATTAACGCAACAAACATTGAAGAGAAAGACAAATTTAACAAATTAAACAAATTGACTCAAACTTACATCGATCACGGGGCGATCATGAGAGTGGCCTGCGAGTCTTGTATGCTGGCTATAGTAGGAGTGAACTGCTAGATGGCTGCATTGACTGCAACTTGCACGTCAGATGCGGGATGGCCTTAGGGACGCATGGCATTAGTCCCCTCTTGCTCACCCGGGTGGTCCTCTTTTTGCACGGCATGGATAAGGCTCTGGCCGGTAGCCCTTGTAACTCGTTGTTGTATAGGCATGACACCTAAGTCTGGAAGATATGCAGACTGCAACATGATGCTCAGCTCCCCAGCGAGTCGCCAAAATGTTGATCGAGAAAAGGGGTTCACTGCTATGCGGAGGTGCCACAAAGGATGCAGTCTGAGTCAACTTTCAGGTAGGCAAAGTGGGAGACTGCAAGGCCGAAGTAAGGGCTGAGAGCAAGGCTCCCCAGACAGGTCCCGAGGGGTGGCAGAGCCACGCAGGCGGGGCGACGACGAACAAGGCCGACGATCGACAGTCCGTTGCGAGGGATGTAGCGTCAAGGGTCCCGTGACAAAAGTCCAAATGTGTTTCTCTCACTAGAATTCCAGTGAGAATAGGCTTTTTAGAGAGAGAAAGTGAAAATTTCAAATGAGCCCTAAATCCTTGAATAAGCTCCAAAGTCCACTATTTATAGGAAAAAATGTGAATGTGTCGTAAGTTGACATGTGTCGTCCCCAGGGAGTGACACATTGCAAGGGGGTCCGAAGTACTGATTCTCCGTTGGACTGTCGATCCCCAAGTTCATGCTGCCCTGCCCTTGCAAAATCTCTCTACATGTCTGAGGAGACTGATCATGCCACGGTAGCATGATCAGAGTAGCCCGTTGTCCCAGCCACCAATCCAAACCTTTACTGAATCCCACGAGGTGCGTCAAGAGACGCGTAGAGAACATGATAGCGGTGAGGGTTGCCCTGTAGCCAACTACCAGGCGTACTAGACAGGATGCCCTCCGAGGACTTACTTTCATTCCGGAGTGACCCGGGGGTCATTGCCCTTGTGGGGTAGACGGTCAATAGCAACATGAGTGGGCATGGTCGCCGCTCAGTTCTTAGAGTCCGTTGTGGGAAAGTCTTCGTATCGGAGCCCCCTGCGAGTGTGATTTGATGGATTTAAGGTTGTGCCAGCGATGGCTTCAGTGTTGTGAGCCCATTGTGCCGGCGAAGGCGTTAAGCCCATCCTGTATTTTGATTGAGCCGACAATGGCATTAAGTCCATCCCGCAGTTTGATTGAGCTGGCGATGGCATGAAGCCCATCCCGTAGTTTGATTGAGCTGGCGATGGCATGAAGCCCATCCCGTAGTTTAATTGAGCCGGTGATGGCATCAAGCCCATCCCGTTGCAAAGGCAGGAGCCCCCGGTGATGCTGCACACTCCGGAGAGTGGGTCAAAGCATGTTCCACGACCAAGGCAAGGTGTGCATGGTGTGGTAAAATAATGGACCGATGCAAGGAGCATGGTAGTGTGACAGAGAGCCAAGGGGCACGACTGTGCTAGTGGCGTGGTGCATGGGCGCGGCGGAGTGAGTAAGGTGCCGGGGGCACGTTTGTATTTGTGGCGCACGAGCACAGCGATGAGCGTAGCAGAGACAACACTTGGTGCCGGGGCACGTGCTATGAAAGTGGCGCATGGGCACGGCGACGAACGTCGCAGAGATAATACATGGTGCCTGGGCATATGTCATAACAATGGCGTATTGGCGCAGCAACGAACGTCGCGGAGCAATACTTGGTGTCGGGGCACATGTTATGGAAGTGGTGCATGGGCGTGGCTACAAAGGTCGCGAGACAATACTTGGTGCCGGGGGCACGCATCATGAAAAGGGGTGCACGGGCTCGGTGACAACTATCGTGAGGCCATACCCGGTGCTAGGGCACATGTCATGGAATCGACGCATGGGCGCAGCGACGAATGTAGAGAGACAACACTTGGCGCATGGGTGCAGCGACGAACATCGTGGAGCAATTAGTCTTGAGCGAACATTTTAGAGAGCTCCATGAGTGACGACTTGGTTTAGGAGTGACCCTTGCAAGACAAAAGGGTGGCCGACCTCCTACAAGAAGGTGTGGCCGACCCCCCCTCAAGAAAGGGGGTGGTCAACCCCCTTGAAGAAGGGGTGGCCAACCCCCCTTAAGAAGGGGTGGCCGACCCCCTTCAGGGGTCGAGCCCTTTTTTCCAACGATTTGACTGTGCTGATGAAACTGCATTGGTGATGCCTGTGAATGCTCGAAAAGGAGATGCGCCCTAACCGGGTGATGATGTTGAATAATTGAACGTTGACTGGGTGATGTGTCGCGCAAAGTGGTCCCTTAGCAGGCCCTGGGGTGCGACCAGAATAGGGTGTGAACACAATGCTCTTGAAAATCCATCAGATCCTCATTAGGGCTGCCCATCTTTAGAGCCCATGAGCAGATGGACAACAGCCTATTCCCTATCAAGGAGTGAAAGATTATAAGTAGTTTTCATGCAAAACTTTGTTTTATTCTTCACAATTTAGTCCCAAAAAAAACAATAAAAAAAAGGCATTTCAAAACAAATAAGAAGATAACTACATATTGCAAATTGTGGCAGAAAAGCTTTCCTTTACTTTTCAGCATCTAAATTTGTGAATTGGGTAACTAAACAATTTTCTCTTGGTCTAATGTAAATTTGCAAACTAAACAATTTTCTCTTGTGATTTGCCAAATAAGTGAACAAAATTTGCCATTTTGTAATTGCAGAGGCCCAAATTAACAATGCACATATATCCATTTGTTTGATATCATTGGAATTGTTTTTGTTGATATATGTCTTGTATTTATGTCCCACATCGCTTACTCAAAGAAGGTTACAACTTGGCCCTTAATATATAAGACATCTTGTCCCACATTGCTTGGAGAGAGAAGATCACTACTTTCTCCAAGTATAAGTAAGGTGTCTTGTATTGTGTTTAAGGGCAAGAGAGAAGAGTCCTTCTTTGAGTAGGCCAAGAGAGAAGAGTCCTTCTTTGAGTAGGCCAAGATAGAAGAGTCCTTCTCTGAGTAGGAAAGAGAGGATAGTCTTTCTTTGGGTAGGCAATTAAAGAAAAGTCCTTCTTTGAGTAGGAAAACAGTTGAGAGATACACGTGAGGGAGCATTGTAAATCTGACTTGTGCAAAGTGGATTTGAATTCTCTCATATTTCTTGTGTTTTCTTATCTGGTTATCGTGTTCTATACATATTTATCTAGAGCGATTTCGTAACAAGAGGTATCAGAGCATCAAGGTTTATTTTTTGGGCAAAAATTAAAATTGATTTGAGAGGATAAATATGTCGAACAACACGACCATGAAGTATGCCTGTGAACAATTCAATGGAAAGACGAATTTTGGCATATGGCAGAGCACGGTGAAGGATATCCTTGTGCAGCAAGGATTGCTCAAGCCTTTGCTGGGGAATAAGCCTGAGTCAATGGATCAGGATGATTGGGAAGAATTACAGGCTAAGGCTGTATCTACGGTACGGTTGAATCTAGCCCCGAAGGTTAAGTACCAGGTTTTGACAGAGACTTCTCCAACAACTCTGTGGCAGAAATTGGAGAAGATATATATGTCAAAATCTTTGTCAAATCGGTTATATCTGAAGAAAGATCTGTACCAGTTACGGATGGATGAAGGTTCAGATCTGGGTGACCATATATCAGAATTTAATCGGTTGGTATCCCAATTGTCAAGTATAGATGTTAAACTCGAGGAGGAAGATCAGGCGATCTTGTTGTTATCTTCGCTTCCAAAATCATATGAGACCTTGAAGACTACATTGCTTATTAGGAAGGAGACATTGCTTGTTGATGATGTTATGTCGGCTCTTATGGACTCGAGCAGAGTTAATGGGACGAGTTCAAGCAATCAAGGCGATGGTCTGGTGGTAAGGTCTGAAAATAAGAATGGTCATGGAAGAGGCAGAGGTCGGTCTAGAAGCAGAAATTCAGGACATGGAAAGGACAGGTCTAAGTCTCGTGAAAAGCAGAATAAGTCCAGTATTGAATGCTGGTATTGTAAAGAGATTGGTCATATTGCAAGAAAGTGTCCAGAAAGGAAGGATAAGAAGAACGGAAAGAAATATATGAACAATGCTAATGTTGCTGAAGAAGATGACAAAAGCAGCGATGGTGATCTCTACTTGGTTTCCTCGGTTGAGCAGCAAGAAGGTAATCTTTTATCAGTTAAAGACAACAGTTTTTCTATGGAATGGTTTCTTGACTCTGCATGTTCATTTCATATGTGCCCACATAAGGAATGGTTTGATTGTCTTACTCCATGTGACGGTGGTACTGTGTTAATGGGTAATGACGCTGTTTGTAAAGTCATGGGGATAGGTACCATTAAAATTAAAATGTTTGATGGAATTGTGAGAACCCTAGGTGATGTAAGGTACATACCTGACTTGAAGAAGAATTTGATTTCCTTGGGTACACTTGATTCTATAGATTGTAGTATATCTATAAAAGGTGGAGTCATGAAAGTTAGCAAAGGTGCCATGGTGATAATGAAAGGTCAGAAAACTGGAAATTTGTATAAACTGATGGGGAAGACAGTTATAGGTGGAGCTTCAGTATCAACTCATGCAGGTTCTAGCAATGATAACTCTGAGTTATGGCATAAACGGCTGGGACACTTGAGCAAGGGAGGTATGCTGGAACTTCACAAACGCAAGTTGTTGCAGGGAGTGAAATCATGCAAGCTGGACTTCTGCAAATTTTGTGTGTTTGGGAAGCAGAAATGAGTTAGTTTCAAAGCTGCTTCTCATACTAGTAAAGGAGTTTTAGACTATGTGCATTCGAATGTTTGGGGACCAATCAGGCATATATTAAATGGGGGACCTCGTTACTTTGTTACGTTTATAGATGTTTTCTCAAGAAAGGTATGGGTGTACTTTATGAAGCACAAGTCTGAAGTTTTCAACGTGTTTAAGCAGTGGAAGGCTAGAGTTGAAAATTAGACGGGTAAGAAGCTTAAGTACTTCAGATCAGATAATGGCATGGAATACAAGGATGAGGAGTTTCTGCAGTTCTGCAAGGATAAGGGTATCATCAGACACTTTTCAGTGAAGAGGACTCCAGAGCAGAATAGGGTTGCCAAAAGGATGAACAGAACCTTGTTGGAGTGAGCTAGATGCATGAGGTTGAATGCAGATTTGCCTAAGAGTTTCTGGGCTGAAGCTGTTAACACAGCATGTTACTTGATCAACCGTTCTCCATCATCTGCCATTAATCACCGAGTTCCCGAAAAGGTATGGTCTGGTAAACAAGTTAATTTTTCTACAATGAGAATTTTTGGCTGTCCTGCGTATGTTCACCTTCATAATGAAGAATGATCCAAACTTGATCCTAAGTCAAAAGAATGTATATTCCTTGGGTATGAGGAAGGAGTAAAAGGATACAGGTTATGGGATCCAGTGGCCAAGAAGAAGGTGATTAGCAGAGATGTAGTATTCAATGAAGCACAGATGTTGAATACGAATGCAACTTCTAGCGAAAGGCAGGGTCACACAGTAGAGATAGAGTTGCATGAGCAAAGGACAAAATCAACTGATAAGTCTACAGATGGATCTACAGATGAGCTATCTTTAGAGGATCCAGAAGAGCATCCTAGTGATTCTTGGAATCTAGTCAAAGATAGAGAGCCACGTACAAAGAAACCAACTCAAAGGTATGGTTTTGAGGACTTAGTCTCATTTACACTAATCGTAGGAAGTGGAGATCCTACCAATTACAACGAGGCTGTCAAGGCAGAGGATGGTAACTTGTGGTTGACAGCAATGGATGAGGAGATGGAATCTCTACGGAAGAATCAGACTTAGGAATTGGTTAAACTTCCAAAGGGTATGAAGACTATTGGATGTAAGTGGGTTTACAGGAAAAAGGAAGATCATAAGTACAAGGCAAGACTGGTGGCAAAAGGATATTCTCAAAAGGAGGGAATTGATTATAATGAGATCTTTTCGCCAGTAGTGAAGCATACTTCTATCAGATTGATATTGTCCATTGTAGCAGCGCAGAATATAGAGTTGGAGCAGCTTGATGTGAAGACAGCTTTCCTTCATGGTGATTTGGAGGAGAGGATCTACATGCAGCAACCCGAGAGATTTATTGAACCTGGGAAGAAGGACTATGTGTGCAAGCTGAAAAAGTCCTTATATGGTTTGAAGCAGTCTCCTCGACAGTGGTACAAGCAATTCGACACATTCATGGTAACTCATGGTTACTCTCGCTGTGAGTATGATTGTTGTGTGTATTATCGAGTCCTTGATGATGGTTCACTGTTGTTGCTCACATTATATGTGGATGATATGTTGATTGCTGCAAAGAGTAAGTCTCATATTCTGCACTTGAAGAAATTGTTGAGCATGGAGTTTGATATGAAAGATCTTGGTTATGCCAAGAAGATCCTTGGTATGGAGATTCACAGAGATAGAAAGGCAGGAAAGTTATGGGTAACTCAGAAAAGTTATGTTGAAAAGGTGCTGGAGAGGTTTAGTATGCTCAATGCTAAACCAGTTAGTACACCATTGGGAGCTCATTTTCAGTTATCCTCACAACTTTGTCCTGGTACAAAAGAAGATGTTGAGTATATGTCTCGAGTACCGTACGCAAATGCAGTTGGTTGTCTTATATATGCCAATGTGTGTACCAAACCTGATATCTCACATGCAGTTAGTATGGTCAGCAGGTATATGGGAAATCCAAGAAAGAAGCATTGGGATGCAGTAAAATGGATCTTCCGTTATCTAGCAGGTTCGACCAACTTTGGCGTCATGTTTGATCGTGATGGGGCAAAAGGTGAGGTTTCTGGCTTTGTGGATTCTAATTATGCTGGAGACTTGGATTCCAGGAGGTCCACGACTGGATATATTTTTACATTTTATGGAGGGCCGATATGTTGGAAATCAGTGTTACAGTCTACGATAGCATTGTCAACTACGGAGTCAGAGTACATGGCATTGACAGAGGCAGCTAAGGAGGCATTATGGTTAAAGGGACTAGTAGAGGAGCTTGGCTTCAAACAGCATGGTGTTTTGTTACAGTGTGACAGTCAGAGTGCATTGGATTTGGCAAAGAATCAGGTTTTCCATGCAAGGACCAAGCATATTGATGTACGTTATCATAGGGTCCGGGAATGGATTAATTCTAAACAAATTGTCGTGCACAAGGTTCACACTAATGACAACGCTGCTGATATGCTCACGAAGACAGTCACGACAGAAAAGTTCAAGCATTGCTTAAGCTTGATTCATCTTCTTTCTTGTTGAGTTCAAGGTGGAGTGTATCCCTACCTTTAAAGGGGATGCAAGGTGGAGTACGTGAAGAAGGTACTGAAGGCATATTACACTTTCCTCATGGAGTGGTTTGTTAATACAAGCCAAGGTGGAGATTGTTAATATATGTCTTGTATTTATGTCCCACATCGGTTACTCAAAGAAGGTTACAACTTGGCCCTTAATATATAAGACATCTTGTCCCACATTGCTTGGAGAGAGAAGATAACTACTTTCTCCAAGTATAAGTAAGGTGTCTGGTATTGTGTTTAAGGGCAAGAGAGAAGAGTCCTTCTTTGAGTAGGCCAAGATAGAAGAGTCCTTCTCTGAGTAGGAAAGAGAGGATGGTCTTTCTTTGGGTAGGCAATTAAAGAAGAGTCCTTCTTTGAGAAGGAAAACAGTTGAGAGATACACGTGAGGGAGCGTTGTAAATCTGACTTGTGCAAAGTGGATTTGAATTCTCTCATATTTTTTGTGTTTTCTTATCCGGTTATCGTATTCTATACATATTTATTTAGAGCGATTTCGTAACAGTTTTTCATACTAAATCTCTGTACAATTAAAACTAGTTTCTCCAAATTCTTTTTCACTCATCATCGTCGAAAGCTGATGAATCCTCAATTCTTGCCTTCAACTCTTTGACTCGAATCTGCACGTCCGCATTAAGATGTAGAGGACTGAATAGATTAATGCCCTTGTCAACTAATTTCGTCATACACCGCATGCTCCTTCCTTCATTTACATAAGAAAGTCCTCTCTATTTACCTCAAACCTTTATGGTACACTCTAGATGCTGTGCGCGCTAAATCTTTAGCTTTTTAGTTAGATGAGAAAGCTTTCCGTTGATAGACCAAGAGTATGTTGCACTGAATCACCACAGCGCTGACATGGTTTTGCAAAATTGTAGGCGATTTTGAAAAAATTACGAAAAATTGTCATTTATCGAAGAAAATTAACTGTTCTTGAAGGTATATTACTTGGTCATTCAGGGGATGAAAACACTACAATGGTGATTTGAGGTGACAATCTAAGTTTTTTCGTCTGCAAGAATAGAGTTCTGTCCTCAGTATGCTAGCATATATCATCAACGAAAAGCCACCACTAGACCCACCACCACCAAGTGATCATACCAACACAAGCCCACAACCACCGGCTAAAATAGGCGTTGGTTGCTAATTTTGGGGCTTGATTGAACTGCTAAAGTGATGGTGGTAGGGGTACTTTGGGGGTTCCATTTTAAACTTTAAAATGGATGACAAGATAACAGAAGGATGCGTGTAACTTGCTAAACAAAATGTGAAAGATTGACGGTGTAATCTTTTACAACGGATGGTAGCACATATGTATTAAAACAAAAACTTAGGGCCAAGCATTACCTATCCATAAAGAATCTTCTAGTGTCTATTTAGCGGCACCAACTACTCTTTTAGGTTTATTTCATTCGCATGAAAAGATCAAACCTTGCTATCATGCAAATTACCAGCTGCTCTTCAATTGGTTGTCACTTTTTTGTTTTCAATGTCATATTTTGGAAGACAAGACATGAAGCCACCTTCTCATAACATTGAGAAATTGCGTACTTCGGTGGGAACCTTTTAAATCACAAAAACAATGAAAATTTCTTTTAAGAACATGCTATTTTCACCTCAATATGCTTTTTATCCTTCTTTCATTGCTAGAATTATATCTAGCTATAAATGTTGACCTTTTCTTACAAACAAGATAGTGGATTAGCATAATAGCGGCCAGAGATAACCTGGCCTCCCTCCTTTTTTAAAAATGAATGCCAAATTAAACTTATGAAAACTCTTCTATATTGTTTAAAAGTGAGGGGCAAATTCGAATAGTGTGTTCACAAGGAATTTTCGTGATTAGTGTCTAAATGTTGCTCTTTCCGCTGTATTAAAAAGATAACCAAACCACCAAAAAAAAAATTAAACCGAGAACATACAGCTCAATTTCGTTTTCTGCTAAGGATGCTCTGATTTCTTACAAAGCAAAAACTGCTGACTGTGCTCTCTCGACAAGATGTTACGTGAGAACTGAACGAGCGAGCAAATGGGTCTTTGAATATTTTCTGCATTAACAATGTTTCCATTCCTTTGTTAGTAATATATATACACGGAGGGTACATCTAGAGATGAGAGAACAACACGGAGAGATATATGCGGCCCAACTGTTACACTCTAGACTAACAGTTTAAACATTTGAATTCAAGAAGAGGATGTTGCGGCAGATTCATTTGGATGGAAGCTTATCCACGGCAGGTTCATTCGGTGCATTTGAATTTGACTTTTAAATTCAAGTGATTGCGGCAGATTCATGTGGATGGAGGCCTGTCCACGGCTGGTTCACATGCTGCAAAAGGTGTTGCCTGCATGGCAAGCTAACTCTCCTTGACGTGTTCAACTCATTCGTCATAACAAAGGATTGTCGCCTAGCTGTTTAATTCGTACTTTCCTCCTGTTGGTCCCAAAGGCCATCCAGTTTGCCCCCAGAGTCAAACTTTCCATTGAGATACGCCCAAAAGGGAAATGGAAAGATGCTCCGGTTGGTCATACCAAAAATGGAAGCTTAAATTGTTTATGTCCGTTTATCCCCACAATTGGTCCCGGATTAGGGTACCTGGTCAAGGAGCAGTTGCTTTTGATGACTCGTTCGTTTACCGGCTGCCCATCACTTCATCTTGATTCGTTGATCAGTACTCGCATGCACAGTCCTCTTCTCCTTTTGCTACCATCATGCATCATCACCATCTTCAGCCATTGGGCTATACGTATACCATCTACAACCATCGGGCTAAATGTACAAACTTTCTTAACGAACGTTCAAACTAAATTCTGCAATACTTTTTAACAAACCTGTTAAATTTTGCTCGAGCAAACCCCAATCCATAAACCACAAAACTCACCACAAACCCATGGCAGCTGCCGATTTGCCACCACAGCAGTTTTTAAGCCACTACCACAATATATCATTGACAACCACGACCACCAATTGATCACACTAACACAAGCCCACAACCTGAGACTCATCATTGGACTGCGACTGTTGACTATCTTGCATTGAATCACTTAATTACCTCTAATTCTTCAAGATGGGAACCTGAGTCCAACTTGTATCCTCAGTTCACAGCGGATGCGAATACTGGGAAAAGGAGACATCTGTACACTGTAGACGGAATTGAGTCATATTCTGAGTAAAATGTTTCAGAGTTTGAAGCTAACCTACAAGGCAACAAAGGAAGAAATTGCCAAGTTTGAATGAAGGGTTGCCACTTTTGGTGTCGTTGGACTTTCATTCGTAAGTCTCACTTTGTGGGTGATTTGCAAATTCAAATGGTGGATATACCAAGTGCATTAACTGGACTGGCACTTCTCTCACCTTTAGCCAACCAAATATGTCATTAGCTCCCCCAAAGACTTTTCTCTGATCAGCTCGCCAGAGAAACTGCTTTTGTTTTACGGGATCAGCACGGCACTCAAAACTCTATCTCGTTAGACTTCTCCATATGTCAAATTTTTTTCTTGGACGTGTAATATGATCTGGACTATATACCAAAGCCATGTAACACAATTTTTCGGTCAACATGTCTAAAAAAAGGAGAAAAGAAAGGCTTCCTGTTGATAAATTTTGCACATGATTTAAACTGATGAGCATGAGCATTACCTATGTGGCCATGCTCATCACAGCAAAACTTACTATTTATTGATTATACGTACACCGTTCTTGACTATCGAAAGATAGAATCACATTATTCATGTTCTAGGGACAATTAATATGATTTGTTGTAGTTCTGCTTCGTTTTCTTTTCATGCAACTGATTTATACATTGCGTATGGCAAGAGACTTTCGATGACTGCAAAATGGGCTCTTGGAATAAACCTTATACATGTTTATTTTCCTACATGTTCAAAATTTCTTTTATTCACAGCTATCTATCTAATGTTGACGGTGGACACAGCAGCCCCCATCCTATTCGACTTCTGTAATTTTTTTATCAAATTTCCATTCTCCGTGTAGATAAAGTGTTATCTGGCTTACTTAAAGAAGCTTTCCTAATGTTTTGGTTTTTACTTCTAACCCTCGTACACAGGTGCATCAAGACTGGATCAGTGAAACTTTTTTGTAATCTTAGGATAGGTTTGACACTCTCTTTTTTTTCAGTTTTGGAAATTAGAAAAAAAAGTGAGTTTGGTAACCATTTTTTTTTTCCTTCTCCAATTTAAAAAACCAGTTTTTAAACTGAAGAGTAAAAAAAAAACTCTAGAAACTGGTTTTTTTTTTTTACTTTTGATTTTTTTTTTGAGACCACCACCCTCCCACCGCCGGCCGCCGGCGACCACCGCTAGTGACTGCCGACAGCCACCTCCGGCCGCCGACAGCCACCGCCGGCCACCACCACCGTCGACCACCGCCATCGCAAACCACCCAAAAAAAAAGTCAAAATAAAAAGGGTTACCAAACACCAAAAAAATATAAAAAAAAAAGGTTATCAAACACCCACTTGTTTTTGTAAAAAAAAAAATAATAATAAGCTGCTTTTTAGAAACTACTCTTTAAAAACTGAAAACTTAAAAAAAAAAAAAATTGTCAAACCAACCCTTAGTCTTTTACTAAGGGGCCTTTGGACACGCTTTTTTTTTTTTTGCTTTTTTTTCAGTTTTAAAAATTGCTCTGTGCATAGCACTTAAAAACAAGAAAAACATGTCAATGTATCTTTCTTGTACGAATCTATAATCACGTGAAGTAACAAGACTGGACTAGATAACCTTTCCATTCCTTAATATCTTTTTTCCTCTAGGATTAGCCTTTTCCTTTCGGCGGACAACTACTTTTATTTTTTCCTTTATTAGCACTTAAAAAATACTATATGAAGTTTGCTTAATTTCTTTTTCTTGTTGCTTTTACATAATTTCTCTCTTTGCCCTACCTGACGTTTACACGCATTTTTCTATGATTATCGCTTAAAAAACATAAGAAATGTCGTATATAAATTTGATTATTCTGCTTTGTTCTTCGTAACTAGAAAGTATGGTAGGAGTGTTTGCTTGTGCCGCAGCCAAAGTGCAGGTGTTGACTTTGTGCTTTGTGCTTCGTGCTTCGTAGTTGCCAATTATGACTTGCACATACATGCAGTTGGCCGGACTTTTCCAGCATGTAGTCATATGCATAAAGCAAAACCGATGTTGCTTAAATTGGTTATATTGAAGACCAAAAGAGTCCAATGCGGGTACTGAAAAAGCGGGGGGGAACAGAGATATTAGTGGACAAGTGACAGCTAGAGTTTGTTCTCCTTTTTCCTTCCTGCAGTACATTGGCAAATCTCGCATCCTTTCTTTCTAACGCAAGAAATTTCCACATGACTGAAGCTGACATGAACTTTCTTAAAAAAATTATGGAAAAATTGCGTAAACCGCCCTTGTGGTTTGGGCCTTTTGCAAAAAGACTCCTGCCGTTACAAAAGTTACAAATGACCCCCTGAAGTAGCAAAAGTGTTGCAACTGTTAGACAAATCGTCTAAATTAACGGAGCGTGTTAGTCACGCTCTTGAAAAATGGGTTTTGATAGATTTGGATACCTTAAAAAGACAAAAATACCCTCATTTTCTTTTTTTACTCCTATTCAAATCCCAATTTCTCTCTAATCTAATCTAACCTTCACCACGCCCCATACACAGCCCATTTCTGCCACCACCCACTGCACCAGCACTGCCATGAACCCTTCCTCGTTGCTGCTAGGTCCATTTCACCCCACCACGAACCCCACAGCAAAATCGATCTGCATCCCCACCGTGAACTTGATCTGCATCGCCACTCGATCCATTTCCCCCACTGCGAACCACTCCGTGAACTTGATCTACATCCCCACCATGAACTCGATCTGCACCACCACATATTTCCATTTCTCCCCCCGCGATTGAGGCCCTTCATCGGCACAAGCCCACCCCCTAATTACGGCCGGCGCAAGCAAACAGGTGAGGCAACTGAAAGAGGATGATGGATCGAGATGGTGGTGCCAGAGCAAGAATGGGGTTGATGGCGGGGCTAGCGGGCGGTGACACTGGTCATGGTGGGTGGACAGGGCTAGTGGTGAGCCTAACAGGGCTTGATCGAAACCGTAATTGCAGTTATAGGGTCCCCCCCCCCGAATGGTCCTGGTTTCAGATAGGCTAGGGTTTTGGTTGTTGAATCAGGCTGGTGGCGGCGCAATTGGCTAGGGTTTATGGCGGTCAATCGGTGGAGCAGTTGGTTAAGTTAATGGTGGGCCGAGGGAGGAGGAAAGAAAGGGAGGGCCGATCACCGGCAAAGGCCGAGGTGCAGGCAGAATGACCATAGAAAGGCCGACAACCAAGACTGGGAACGGGTAGATCCGGCGATGGGCATCATTCAAAAAAAATTAAAATTAAAATAAAAAAACCCTAGATCTAAAATTAGGGGTTATATAGAGGGGCAATTTAGGCAGTTCAACTATTCTGTTATAGAAATCATCAGTTGCAACACTTTTGCTACTTCAGGGGGTCATTTGCAACTTTTATATCGGCAGGGATCTTTTTGCAAAAGACCCAAACCACAAGGGTGGTTTACGCAATTTTCCCAAAAATTATTGTACAAGTTCATTTTCAATGCCCACTCTGTAAGTGTAAATGCTCTGGCGATATCCACTCTTAAAGTGGACGGTTCAGCAGAAACAACTACATATAAAGAGTAGCAGTCTCAAGCTTTCCCCTTAAGAACCACTTTCCCAAGTTGAAACACCCCAGCCTAAAATGGATCACCAACTGGCTATGAGCTTTGCACTTCCTGCTTTGTTGCTAGCAGCTGCATGGGCTATGCTTACCATGCGCCGGCAACGGCGGCTCAGACAAGAACAAGGGTTATTGCCACCAGGGCCTAGGCGGTGGCCGGTGGTCGGAAACATCTTTCAGCTGGGTGGTGGCTCTGCAACACACGAGTCATTTTCCCAACTGGCTCAAAAACATGGTTCCATCATGACTCTTCACCTGGGCTCAATGACCACGGTTGTGATCTCGTCGAATGAGGCGGCTCGTGAGATGTTCAAGAACCACGATGTGGTGCTGGCAGGGAGGAAGATTTACGAGTCCATGAAAGGCGATCACGGGAACGAAGGGTCCCTTATAACCGCTCAGTACGGGCCACACTGGCGCATGCTGAGGCGGTTAAGCACTACCCAATTCTTCGTGGGTAGCCGGCTAGATGCCACCCGCGGCATACGTAGCCAGTGCATGGACCGCATGTTACAATTCATTCAGCATGATGGTGGGGCTGGTACCAACGCCATCGACATTGGGAGGTTCTTTTTCTTGATGTCCTTCAATCTCATTGGGAATCTTATGTTTTCCAAGGATCTTTTGGATACGAAATCCGAGAGGGGGCAAAAGTTCTTCTACCATGCGGGGAAAGTCATGGAGTATGCAGGGAAACCTAACGTGGCAGATTTTTTGCCCATGTTGAGGTGGCTTGACCCGCAAGGGATAAAGAGAAACACACAGTTGAATGTGCAATGCGCGTTTGATATCGCTGGAGGGTTTATCAAAGAGAGGATGGATGGCAAGGAGAGTGTTGTAACAGAAGAGAAGCGAAAGGATTTCTTAGATGTGCTTTTGGATTATCGTGGTGATGGTATTGAAGGACCGCCTGAGTTCTCCTCCCTCACAATCAATAACATTGTGTTTGTAAGCCTATCTCTCTCTTTCTCTTTCTCTCTCTCTCTCTGGATTATGATTTTCAGGCAAAAGCTATTCTTGTTTCGAATAACACGACGCGCACATCCTCACACTCATCCTCGAGGTTAATTTTGCACTACTCACTTTGGACTAATATCTATTCAAACTGTCTCATATCAGGAAATGTTCACAGCGGGAACCGACACTACCACAAGCACACTTGAATGGGCGATGGCAGAGCTCCTCCACAGCCCAAAAACACTTCAACAAGTCCAAACAGAGCTTAGAAGTGTTGTTGGCAGTAATAGGCAGCTAAGAGAGGAGGATGTAGAGAACCTTCCCTTCCTCAAAGCAATTATCAAGGAGACACTGAGGCTTCACCCACCTCTTCCATTTTTAGTCCCACACATGGCCATGGACTCATGCAACATGCTGGGCTACCACATTCCAAAGGAAACGCAAATTCTCGTAAATGTTTGGGCAATTGGACGGGACTCAAACACGTGGAAAGACCCATTAAAGTTCATGCCAGAGAGGTTCTTGGAGCCAAACATGGTGGATTACAAGGGGCTCCATTATGAGTTCTTGCCGTTCGGATCAGGTCGTCGAATGTGTCCGGCCGTGCCACTTGTCTCCCGTGTGCTGCCCATGGCTTTAGGCTCTGTTTTGTGGTCGTTCGATTGGGTCTTGCCCGATGGACTCAAACCAGAGGATATGGACATGAGCGAGAGGATGGGGATAACTCTGAGGAAAGCTGTGCCCTTGGAGGCCATACCAATCCCGTATCACGGCTGTCAAACTAAACTTGATTAGGTCTCTTTGGTTTTCCCTTGTTCTTTGTGTTTATTAAATGTACCATATTGCGCACGAACAAAGAAGCATGTCCAATGTGACAATTAGAAGAAGGAACGCAGTGAAGTTATATATCCAAGCATTAATTTCACTCCCAGATCTCTAGTGGTTGAGCTAAATTTCAAAGGGTAGATCAGATGATCTTCATAATTCAAGTCTTTTATCTTAAACTAGTTGGGATTACTACATGAATTATTTCTTGCATTCCCCGTTAAAGCATGCGCACTTTGATAAATTCCTAGCAATCAAGTATATAGTCGCTACTTCCCACACCTCGCCTTACCTTATACTCAGTCTATGCCCACACCTCGCCTTACCTTGTTAACTTGGTGCAAATCACTTCTTCTAACCGTGACATTTAAAGACCTATATTGAAAAACCATCTCAAGTCATTTTCCGTCATCCTTTTTTCAACGGGCATCACCCCACTTTGTTGCGGTCATCCTCATTTGTTATTGTACTTCTTGTGTGACCGCATATTCACCTAAGCATCTGCACTTTGGCTACCCTCATTTCAAGAACACGATTGTAAGCACAATAGCGTTGATGAAGAAATGGAAACAATATCTGGGAGCATTTTAGTTTCCTCTTATTTTTCTAGTACTATTAGCCAATATTTTCTAGGAAAATAATCAATCCTGCTGAAACGTTTTCAATGACAAAAGGCTAATAAACTTTAGCGCCATAAAGGGATTCCTTGTACACCGACTTTGTGCACTAATTTATTGCACACTGATTTTGTCATGATTATGTACAGGTTTTGAGAACTTTTAAGGCTAAAAGTGTGAAACACTGATGCATTTTCGCTAAAAAATTCATTAGGACAAAACTCATTTTTTAATGACAAATGAGGTGGAGACAAGCATATCGCTGTGGGGAAAAAGACATTCCCATAAATTGTTAATTGATGTTTTCAGCCCAAAATTCATTTTCCAGTGGTTTTCCCTTTGAAAGTTCCAATAGAAATTTCTACTATTTCAAATTGAAATTATTAAACATTTCCAACAATATTATCTACTGACTTATCAGGCTATTGTGGTTGTTATCCTCCTGGACTTTTTTTCTGGCTTGATGCGTTAGTTAGCTTAATAAGTGACTTTCATTGTAGTAGTTAAGTAAGATATGAGGCATGATATATTTGTATTGGTTCTTGTTTTAGCTATATGGTGACCACTTCGTGCTTGACACTGTTGAAACGATTACAACAATTATCGTGCTACCACGTAACACGTAATGGGTTCGAAAACATATCGTACGAAGTCTCCGAAAATTCCGACGTAGGATCCTTGTTGTTACGAGCCTCCAACGCGCTTGATCTTTTTCGCAGGTACGAAAACGGCTACTAGAGTCGAGTTCTTCGTCCACGAACCAAATCCTAGAGCTTGGTGATTGCTCTAGAGAGAGTGCTATAGAGAGAGGGATTATTGCTATGACTTACTTGATTTATTGGGATATCTCTAGCCTTTATATAGAGATACAATTAGAGACTGGCTTTACCTCCAACTCTTAGGAGATAAAGATGTATTTACCTCCAACTCTTAGGAGATAAAGATGTATTTACCTCAAACACTTAGGAGATAAATATCCTCTAATTAACTGTAATTATCCAGACTAACAAATACACATTATCTGTTAGTGGGCGGATAATGGGTCCATTGACCCAATTTATTAACAGCTCCCACTCGCCCACACACAGGGCAAATAAATCGTAGTCCCTCTTTATCTCTCGTCCACTCATCTCCTCATACAGGAAATGGAACGTGCGACCTACGAGAAAGGATGTCCAGTTGAGGAGTATTGTATTAAGTTATCACCAAACTAACACAATACATCACTCCAATAAATCTCGTATGTACCCCAGATAGTTCAACTACACCAGATTAAACACTCTCAAATCCCTCATAATGAGCAGTGTTAAACCTCTCATATGTTATGTATTCATGACTCATATCGAAACGAAAATCGACAAAGTCGCCCGGGCTATGAATCACACAACATGATGTAATATTGAACTTTCTTCCCAAAGCCCTCATGTCATTCCAATTAGACCCAACCGCTTTCCTAGACATGCCCCGCGAGACCGCATCATCCATGATCCAAGGGTACATGCTAAAGTAGCGACATTGAGTATCCTCTTCATGACATAGTCTAAGGTGAAAAGGGTACTATATAGGATCAAAAAAATTTCGATCCAAGTGGCTCACACAGTGACGAAGCAGGGATTCATTCGTCACTCCCACTGTCGGTCTGCATTTAGCACATGCAGTATGATTTGCATGCTATGGCGTAACCCGCAAGGGCGTGTCACATAAATGTATAATAAATACGCCATACGAATCTAAGTCTAGTCGCTGTACAAGCGCCTAACCTGAGTTTTTCAGCCCAGTCACTCTCATAGTGCCTGCCTGAAATCTCACATTCGGCTGTAAACAGGCTACATAGAGTTGTGGAGATACTCTATGATCGACCTACATTTTTAGGTCTCATCTTAGCTCCAACTAAGGCGACATGTTTGCTTTATAAGCTGTATCATCTTATTCGCCCACTTGGCGCTTAAGACAATTATGTCTCATCTTGCTCGCTATCTTAGCGCCAAGGTGAATTACCCGTGTGAGTGGGTCAATTCGAGCCTGGTGACACTCTCAATAAGGATGTATATGTAATCACAAAGATTATTCATTCATTCCATAATAAACTCAAATCAAGGAACGAAAAATTTAATGTAATAAATAATGTCAAGTACATAAGATGCCATAAACATATCAAAACCTACGTAGTCCCATACTCCTAATGTGAGAAAGGAAAACATCTCTAGCAATAGGCTTGGTCAAAGGATCAGCCACCATTCTGCCAGTAGGTATATGTTTCATGGTCACCTCTCCTTGCGCAACTAAAGTTCTAATGAAGTGATAACGAAGGCCTATGTGTTTGGCCTTCCCATGATATTTGGGGTCCTTTACAAAATCTAGGGTAGCTGTATTGATACAGTGAACAGTGACAGACTCATCTGCATGAGCTAGAGACTGTAAGAATGACCTCAACCAAACAGTTTCCTGGACTGCTGCTGAACAAGCAACATACTCCGACTCTATCGTGGATAGGGCGATGCAAGACTTTTTCTTGCTGTACCAAGAGATAGCTCCACCTGAAGTGGATATGCGCTCATCTCTATCAGCGCCCCAATCAGCATCGCTGTATCCTCTCAGTCTCAAGTCTCCACCATGATAACACAGGACGAGATCAGCGGTTCCACGCAAGTATCGAAGGATCCTCTTCACCGCATTCCAATGAGCGGGTCCAGGATTACTCTGATAACGACTCACCATTCCAACGGCATAGCAGATGTCTGGACGCGTACACAACATAGCGTACATCAGACTTCCTACTGCAGCCGCGTAAGGCACTTTGGACATCCGATTCTTTTCCTCATCATTCTTTGGGCATTGGTCTGTGGTCAAAGTACACGCCTTGTCCATTGGAGTGTCTATGGGTTTTGAGTTATGCATACGAAATCGTTCAATGACTTTCTTGATGTATGTCTCTTGAGACAAACCGAGAAGTCTCTTTGGACGATCACGTATGATTTTAACCCCGAGCACATAATTAGCTTCTCCCATGTCCTTCATCTCAAAAGTTGAGGACAGCCACTGCTTAGTGGCGACAATGGAACTCATGTCATTTCCAGCTAAAAGAATGTCATCCACATACAAAGAAAGGATTAGAATATTTTTCTTGGATCGTTTTACGTAAACGCAATGGTCTTGTTCAATCATTTCAAAACCTATAGAGGTAATGGCATGATGAAACCTAAAGTACCACTGCCTAGACGATTGTTTGAGACCATATATAGAACGTTTGAGACGGCAAACTTTGCGCTCATGTCCTTTGACTTCAAAACCCTCGGGTTGAGCCATATAAATCTCTTCGTCTAGTTCTCCATTGAGAAACGCATTCTTAACATCCATATGAAAAAGTTCTAAATCCTGCTGGGCGACAATAGCTAGGATCAGGCGAATTGAAGCAAATCTCACCACTGGGGAGAAAGTATCTTCATAGTCCACACCCCGCAGTTGGGTATAGCCTTTCGCCACAAGACGTGCCTTATACTTGTCGATTAACCCATCTACCTTGCGCTTGACTTTAAAAACCCACTTGTTTCCAATAGTCTTGCGCCCTGGCGGAAGGTCAATCAACTCCCAGACCCGATTCTTTTCCATTGAGCTTAACTCATCCTTCATTGCAGCCATCCACTCATTTCTAGCAGATGAAGATAAGGCTTCTTCCACAGAAGTAGGCTCGTCTTCATCATTTGGAGTGCACATAAGAATTTTTCCGTCAATCTCAAAACGACGACGTGGAACTCTTCCTCGTGCACCTCTACGCAGTTGAGAATCTTGTTGACCTAATGGTCCTTGTGGTGTGCTCCCACTGTCTGGGATACTCCCACTAGGTTGAAGGTCACTTACACTATCTTCAGCGACAACCGGATGAGAAACTAATTCCCCACCTTCGCTTGAAGATGGTAAAGTGGGTTCAACCTCCTCTAACTCATAGAGGTCAAGATTCTTACTCGCATCTCCAATGCTAGGAAAATCACTCTCTATGAAATCGACATCACGAGACTCTATTTCAGTCCTTCCACCATTTGGATGTTCACCATACATTACATAGCCTTTAGAGTTTTCAGAATACCTTAGAAAGATACTCTTCTTTGCTCTAGGCCCTAGTTTCCCATACTTATGAGAAGTACTGTGAACATAACCTGCTGAGCTCCATGGGCGCAAGTTATCCAAATTTGGCTTTTGGCCATTCCAAAGCTCATAAGGGGTGGATTTGACTGACTGTGAAGGCACACGATTAAGTATATAGGCTGCAGTCAAAAGGGCATCCCCCCAAAAAGATATCGGAAGGTTTGCTTGCGCCATCATAGACCTAACCATGTCTAACAATGTTCTATTCCTTCTTTCCGCAACACCATTTTGTTGTGGAGTATTAGGAATAGTAAGTTGCTTGCGTATCCCCTTTTCCTCACAAAACTTCTTGAAGTGATCTGACAAATATTCGCGTCCTCGGTCAGTGCGAAGAGTTTTTAAATTCTTCTCTTTCTGATTCTCAACCTCAGCTACAAAGCGTTTGAAACAGTCCAAAGCTTCGTAGCGGTGAGATATCAGATACACATAACCATATCGCGTATAATCGTCTATCAGTGTAAGGAAATAAGAGGCGCCATGGCGTGCCTTTACACTCATAGGTCCGCATATATCAGAGTGAACTAGCTCAAGTGGTTGAGTTGCTCTCACAGCCTTTCCAAAAGGCTTCCTGCATGCTTTACCGGCCAAACAAGCCTCACAAGTTTGTAGATTGACTTTTGCGAGTGGGCCTAAAAGGCCTTCTCTAGCCAAACGAGTCATTCTATCTTGGCCTATGTGGCCCAGTCTTGCATGCCAGGTGGTAGAATCATTCACAACATAA
This sequence comes from Escallonia herrerae, assembly GCA_033070095.1. NCBI lineage: Eukaryota > Viridiplantae > Streptophyta > Magnoliopsida > Escalloniales > Escalloniaceae > Escallonia > Escallonia herrerae. Next base: position 91,720 of record JAVXUP010002339.1, on the reverse strand, counting down.
GAATAAGAGGACAGAGAATCAATTAAATCCAATTGAAAAAGATTATCCATGCGAAAACCATGTCCGAACAAAACATCATCCAAAAAAAATGTCCAACTTATTACCCCTAAAAATAAAGGAAAAACCACTGTCTAATAAAGCAGTAACTGAAAGTAGATTAAGCCGAACTGTGGGTGCATATCGCACATCCTCTAGAATCAATGTGCGCCCAGTGCGCAACTTGAGCTGGTAAGAACCAACCCCTAGCACCTCTTCGGAGCTATTGTTTCCCATGAAGATATGTTTGCTTCCCACTGGAATCCGGTGATAATCTACGAACCCCTCTCGATCACGTGCTACATGTTTTGTTGCACCTGTATCCACAAACCACACAGGTTGGGAATGAGCAACCATCACATGTGAGGAAACATATAACTGAGAGAAAGATTCAGAAAGTACCTTCTTCGGCTCAGTGCAATCACGAGCGAAGTGTCCTTTCTGTTGACAGTTGAAGCATTTAACTTTAGACAGATCCTTTTTCCCACCACGTTTTCCTCTCTTGCGTTTCTTCATTTTTCCTTCCTTTGGCGCAGAAGTGCTAGCCTCGCCTTTCTTACCTTTCTTACTTTGTCTTCCGCGCTTGCCATTTGCATTGCGCGATCCCCCTTGGGCGACATAAGCAAGGGTCTTGTCAGTATCTCGAGTCTCGTCCTCAAGGATGACATGCTGTGAAACATCAGAAAAGTTCTTGATGTTTTCACTGTGGGTCAATATCTGTTTCATATTGGCCCACGAGGCAGGAAGGGACCTTATGACAGCTCTGACTTGCTGCTCATCTGTGAGCGCATGGCCAGCATCCCTTAGCTTACCAATCATATTGGACATCACCCTTAGATGTTCACTCATGGTATGCTTAGGGTCTTTTGTGTACTCCTCAAACTTAATCACAAGGCTACGAAGCCGCGTAGTTGAGGTTCCACCAAAAGAGAACTTGAGCTGATCCCATAAAGCTTTGCAAGTTGGAAGTTCATCATACTGCCCAATTAGATCATTTTGCAAGCTGCTCAACAAGGTGTAGCGCGCACTACGATCTTTCTGATTCCATTTCTGGTAGGCAGTGTGGTCTCTTAGGGGTTGCGCCTCAGTTGGCGCGACCATCTCCTTGGTCAAGTGCTCCTCGAGCTCTTGTTCGTTCAGCATGAATTTCATCTTTTTGTGCCAAACGTCATAATTATCTCCGTTAAGCTTTTCACCCTTAACGAGATCAGCTATGACATTCTTGGTGGCCATTATATTCACTACATTAGATTGCGCAAGGAAAAGACATTAATTATACATCCTTCTATTTATTTCAAAAAATTCAAATGAAAAACATAATCCTTCCTCACATCATGAAATCGAAAATCTGCTAAGCTCGTAATCATCTCCCATGTATGTGAGTTGGGAAAAATATTTTTCAAGTAATTTTTCGCAATAAATTTCATCATCATATAAGCCACAATATAATAAATCATCCACATGATAATTTAGAACAATATAAAATTGCACCATGCAATTAAATTTGCAAGGACTCTATTGAGCCCTATTGGCATTCTAATAACTTATGCTAAGAAAATTCTGGTTTGAATAATGTGCGTGCGAAATTACATCCCCGTACAAGGCTTTCGGGAAATATACAGGGAAATAATAGAATACAACATCTTTGAGAATCCTACTACAAACTACTCCAATAAAACAAATGGAGATGCCGCACAACACATTATTCTCAAAAGAATTTTCTTAAAACAAGAGTAAACACATTAAACATAAGTTTTTTTAGAATGCCAATCTAATATCCATCCATTTAACCTAAAACTAGCATGCTCAAATAAGAAGTTAAAGGGTAATAAAATGGATGAATAGGCCACATTCTCCTCCCAAGGAAAACGGGCGACAAGGGCCTTGAAAATATAAATGGTTTAAAAGTGTGGATTTACCAAAAACCCAACAAATATACCTCAAAAGTATATTTAAACCATAACACAAATCAAGGCAAGCATGTAACAAATTAGACATAATTTATCTATGTCATATAACTCTCCAAAAATATTTATTGCTACTCACGAAGTGCAAAAAATAATATTTACGCATTATTCGTATTTTTGGGAACCACAAAAGTACCACAAAAATACTCACAAATGACCAAAAACTGAGAGATAAATCCTAAAAAATTGGCAAACAGTAAATTTATCCTTAATATGCCCTCTGGAATTAAATAAAAATTCTGTGTGTATAAAACAAAATTTTAAAGTTAATTTTTCATAGAAAAAGTTGTTTAAAAATTAAACAGAACACACACAGAGGGTATAAAGGTAATTCAACACCATTGAAAATTTTCAGAAGGCACGACAAGGCTCCACTCGCCGGCGGTGACGAACACCGGCCAAAAAACCAGTCTGCACGCGCCTCCACGCGCCGCCGTGCGCGTGGGACAGCGCAGCAGATTCTTGGAGCAGGCGCGTGGTAGGCACGCGGGCGTGGAGTGCGTGGGCTCGTGGACGCTGCCTTGCTGGCGCGTGAGAGCGCGTGGGCGCGTTGTGCAGCTCCTCACGGCGCGGCTTGCTAGCGTACGGCGCGTGGTCGGCTGACTCGGTGCGTGACTCGCGTGTACGGCGCTTCTTGGCGCGTGGAGCGCGTCTGCGGCTCGGCTTGAACGCGTGAAGCGCGTGGATCACTGTTTATCTTCTTCATTAAACCCTAATTTTTTTCCAAGCGCCGCCATGTCGCGATGCCAACTTTTTAAGGCCATATCTCTCTCGTTTTTAAGCCAAATAATGCGTATGATATATCGTTGGAAAGCTTATACGACATAGATTAATTATGTACCAACCGATCATGATAAAAACAGAATATCATGCTCCGAATTTGAGTCCCAAAACTCAAAAAAACCACAGTTTTCTTGATAAATAAAATCGTGATTTCTCATAAACCATGCATCCAAAAATCACGAAATTTTATGGAGTTCATCCTCAACCATAGGAGAACAAAACTATATAATTATTTTTCAGAAAACATGCTCAATAAATTTTGAATTTTTTTGTAATGGGTCTCGTTCATGTATCCGGAAAAAATCGCAACATGCACATAATTTAATCTAGCATGTTAAAGGCGAATCAACAAGTAATCATGCTCTGATACAAATGTTGAAATGATTACAACAATTATCGTGCTACCACGTAACACGTAATGGGTTTGAAAACATACCGTACGAAGTCTCCGAAAATTCCGACGTAGGATCCTTGTTGTTACGAGCCTCCAACGCGCTTGATCTTTTTCGCAGGTACGAAAACGGCTACTAGAGTCGAGTTCTTCGTCCACGAACCAAATCCTAGAGCTTGGTGATTGCTCTAGAGAGAGTGCTATAGAGAGAGGGATTATTGCTATGACTTACTTGATTTATTGGGATATCTCTAGCCTTTATATAGAGATACAATTAGAGACTGGCTTTACCTCCAACTCTTAGGAGATAAAGATGTATTTATCTCAAACACTTAGGAGATAAATATCCTCTAATTAACTGTAATTATCCAGACTAACAAATACACATTATCTGTTAGTGGGCGGATAATGGGTCCATTGACCCAATTTATTAACAGGACACAAAAAAAAAATGATCTGCACCACCAAATATTTTGCCATTTAAGATTATGGTACATGGACACAAAGTATATGTGTTTGTATGTTGCCATCAATTTCGTCGTTAATCATAGAATCCATCTCCCTACCATCGTCGAACTATTGGGTCCGAAGTCTTTGTGAACTCAATAATCTAAATTATTTGTTTTCTATCCTCATTTTTGTCAAAGAAAGACAAATGAGAAAATTTCAAATAGAGTTTCTCGCTTTCTTTCTTTTACTTTTCCATTTCGGAAAGAAAGTTTCTAATTTTTCTTATCTGTCAAGTCCATATAAGCAAGGCAGAAAAATCAAAAAAAAAAAAAGAGTAAACTGAAACGGGAAAACAAAAAACTGGGTGATCGACGTGATCTACCACAGTCTCTTCAGTACCTTCATTTATGTGCCACAATAAGGAGGTCGGTAGACTCCTAGCAACATTTTACCACAATTAGACCAAAAATCAGATTTGGATGGTCCAACTTGATTTAATTTAGATTAAATAAGGTATTTAGGTGTTTGACAGATAAAGAGATTTAATCTGCCTAAAAAATAAAAATTAATTATGAGAAAAGTGATGATTATAAAATAATTATTTTTTTTCATAATCAGGCTTGACCTTCTAAATTATCATATTTATTCTACTTTTTTCTCACAAGAAAGACTTCACATACTCTTTAACTTTCGAAAATTTTCAGTGGTTGTCTAACATCACGTCATCAGCTTACGTGGTGCTAGACTACCACTAATAATTTGCCAACTAATTAGTATTATAAAATATCCAGCTGGATAGTAAGAAGTGTGTTTGATAACGCAATTAAGTACTTAAAACTTAAAATTTTTAATAATTTTTAATTAAGTGCGTTTGATAAGGCTAAATCTTGTATAACTTAAAAAATTAATTCCTACCGAAAATAGACTAAAATTTTAAGTCAGGGTGGACTTACTTAATGCTAATCACTTAATTCTAAGTGAGATGGTTAAAAGTTATCCAATATATTTTTACATAAAAAATAATTACCACCACGATGCCGCCTCAATTAATTTGCTAGCAACACTGCTTCCACCACACTACAACCATTATTTCTTTTTACTACCACCACCACAATTACCTTGACCTAGCCATTATCACCACCACTACCATGACCACAAGGACACCGCCACCTCCACCATACCATAGCTATCGTCACCGCATCTATTTTTGCCAAAATCGTCTAAATATCCACCACATTATAACATTGTCATGACCGTCATGTCGCCGCCTATAGCTATCATCACAATTACCAACATTACATCTTTACGCATCATTATCGCCACCATTGATATCTTTTCTCAGCTACCGCCGCCGCTACCACTTCCATGACCACTAGTATTACTCCATCGTCACTGCCACCGCCACCAACACGATTTTAGCCCCCCAAAAAAGTTATAAAGCACATAAACAAATGCATAATTTTGGTAAAATAGATAAATTTGTAAATAAAAAAAAGTTCATACATCTATTTTTACTTTATCAAATAAGTTAACTTATTTTTCAGTAAAAAATCAGTCGCTTAAAGTTTTCAGTTTTAAGAATTTAGCGCTTAATTTTTTTATCACTTAAATTTCAGTTTTGTCAAACAGTCCCTAAATCTAATTAAGGTTTACCATGGTTAGAAAAGAATGACATTCAAATTTTCACCAAAATTTTGAAGAGGACATCAAATTTCTACCATATAAGTCTCCATCTACGTACGATTTCTATTTTTTTTTGTCTTTCTCTATCTTCAGCTTCATCCTCATCTCTCTTCTCTTTCATCTTTGCCGACAAACAGCATCGACGCCGTTTCTGACGAGAATTGCACATCTATCATCTACATGGATCAGTAACAGAGGCAGCGCGGGGCACATGCCCACCTGCTCCCTCCTTCACAAATGGTTGTAGATGGGCTGGTTGTAATCTTGTAGATTGTAATGTCCATAGAGAGAGAGAGAGAGAGAGAGAGAGAGAGAGAGAGAAGCACAGCTAGTGATGTCCAGATGAGAGGGCTGGTTATTGTAGTTTAGGTTGGAAGGTGGGTTTTATTAGGGAATGGACTTAAATGCTTGAATAATTTTCAACCATTGATTTAATTAACAGTCATGATTTTTAGAAAGAATTCCATAAATTTTAATATAATTGTACTAATATATGATGCTATAGTAAATGAATACAAAAAATGGACATTTTATCGGGAAAAAAATGCTCCAAAAATACATTTGCTCAAATGCCTAGAAAATACAACACTTTAGCAAATTACACTTAAATAAGGGGATCACGGTAAAAGACGCATTAAAAGAATGCACTCAAATAAACATCCTAAATAAACGGCTTTTGTACTATATTTTGTTGACGCAACTCCAATTTTTGTCTTTGTAGTCGTCTCAATCTTTTTTCTCTTAATATAACTGTCTTGTTAGGTGTTAGCTCTTGTGTATAGTAAATTTGCATAACTTATTGCGGAGTATAAAATTGTCTCTTGGTATCTTTGTGTTTTTATACTTGCAGATGGATCATGTGTTCAACAAAAAGTGGGACACAATAATTAGGATGTCTATTTTGATCAGTAAAATGCACTTATGTGTAATTTAGAATTAAATTGGCACACAATTTTTTGGGTTACCCTTAGATTTACTAGGATAGGAAGTGCGTGTATGAGCTCGCTACTCATAAAATTGTGGGTGACTCATGCCCATTCGACCTACAGTCGTTTGAGTTGTCTGTTTGTTGGGTTTAATACCCACTCCATGCACAGTTTCTGACTCCGCCACTGATATGGACCACCAACTTTCCTCCTCTTCATCTTTAATTCCCCCTATCTTCTCTTCTTTTCTGGCAACAACCATGGAGAAGAAGATAAACATGTGTATTTTATTTAGTACCTCAAGATTGTCTGTTCATAAATGGCCGTGGGAGATGATGGCAGCCGATTCATTACTCAACTTTATCTTAACTCTTTTCAAGTCTTTGGGTATAGAGGCCTGTGGAAGCTCCATTTACAATACATGGATGCTGAACTTTTGATACGAAAAATGTTTCAGAAAGGATGAAAATGAAAATGAAAATCACCGCATCAGATGGAGTGAAAAAGTAAAAACTGAATTTTGTCAAACACATGAAAGTGCTTTACCAGAATCAAGTGGTGTTGAGTTGTTTATAACATTTAACATGTAGAAAAATACCCTGAACATGTAGCTTCATAGTTACAACTAACTAATGTATTCAAGAAATTCAAAAGAAGCAATTAAATTAACCGAAAACAATTTACAACATTGTAACAGAGCTGGCAAGAGTACATAAAAACTAAGAATAAAACCAAATCAGATGGATTATTCAATACACATGGAGATTCCTGAAAGTTAAATCAAATACATAATTTAGAAAGCATCTTAAACATCTAATGATCTGGAACCATAGATTTTTTGAATCGGTGGAAGCAGCAGGTCATTACTGGCACTGCCGTGTGTTCAATTGATGAAAAATTGCAGGTCTGGGTCATTAAATAACTACCATTGATGGGATTTTCAAGCATGAAGATTGCAATGACCATAGTTTTGAGGGTGGCAAACAGTGGCGTTGAAGAGTTAATCGGAGATCAGTGGCAGATTTAGGCGCAGGGAAATTTGCGCATGTGAGAGAGAGATGAGTGGTGGCTAAGAAGAACCAAATTGTAGGGCTCTCCTGGGGATTGATTTTGTTTTTAGGTTTTCTGAGTTAATGTAAACTGTGGTTATGACTTATGATTTACAATTTATCTGGATACTTGTCCTATGATTTTACAATATTAATTAGTTAACAAATTATTAGTGGTAGTCTAGCATCACTATGATGTGGTGTTATGAGAAGTAACAACTATTATAAGCAGGTGAAAGTAGTTTTTTGATAATATATTAGTATCTTACAATTATTTACACATAAAATTTATGTTAACATCTAAATGGATAGTAGAGACTTATTTATTAAGTGTATTATAAGATCATTTTGTCATAGTGAAACTGATTTTTAAGTACTTTTTATTCAAACATTTTTCGTAACTTTAAGTTAGTTGATAATTACTTTTGTCAAATAACAAACTGATCTGCTTAAAGTAGATTAAATTTAATTTTAGAAATAATTAATATTTAAGTTAAAATATGCTTTTTAGAACTAATCCCAAAAGGCTCTAAGATTATATCAGCGGATCAGGGAGGGTGGTGGCTGTGGCTATGGTGATGGAGATTGCGGTAGGGGTGGGGTTGGGGGTGGATGCCGGATTGCAATAGACTGGTTGGTTGGGTGGCAGCTGTGGCGATGTGAGTGTATGATGAGGGTGACAGTAGATGTGGGTAATGATTGTGGCGATGAGGTGCATGACAGGGTGGCAATGGATACTATTGGTGGTGGTTGTGGCGGTGGGGGTTGATGATAGGGTGTGTGGTGGCTATGGCGGTGGAAATGGATGTTTTGGAAATGTATCGGGGTGGCTGGCAACGAGGGTGGATGATGGCAGAGAATGTGGTGTTATCCAAGAAGTTGACTTTATCTAAGTTTGTACAATTTATATTGAACTTACAATCTTCATAGAGTGAATATCAATGGAGCATGCTATGAGAGAGCCTTGGTGAAAATTCAGCCATCCGAGAGAGTGACTAGAAAATCTTTACTGTCGAAAATTCAGTCAACCAACGTGAAAGCTTAACTCAATAAAACTTGGTTCATCAATGTATATATGCACAACTTGCGTTCCACACTTACTCGATATGGTACTAAATTTAACCCCACATGTGCATGCTCTTCCAAAAACTATTTTCTTGCAAGAGCCACAACCGACAGGAGTGCAAGGCCCAGGTCACCGTGCTTTACCATGTTAGGAAGATGACAGAGAGTCCAGTGTCCACCCATCAGGATGACTCACATATACAGAATTAGCGTAACTCAACTTAAAAGCTTCAAGTAATAAAATTTTCTACATCCATGTATCATGTATGTGTGTCTGATTTACTTTTCCACTATCTCGATATGAGAGTAATGTAACTCCAACTCTCACCTCAAGATAAACATCATTTTTTTTCTATTTTTTTGCCAAATTTGAAGAAATTTTTAGGCATGGAATGGACGGTGCTTGTGGCTTTGTAAAAAGAAAATCCTTGTTCCAATCGCTATCCCAAAAGGAGATTTTTTTTTTTTCTTTCCCTTAAAGTAAATCATAAGTAGTGGTGTTATCAAAGACAAATATAAAACTGTTACAGCGGTTGGGGAATAGTTTGTCTGTCACTAGCTCCACCATTCTGGGTCCTGAGTCCAACTTGTAAACTTGTATACCAAGTGCTTGTGTGTGTCATTTTTCCTCATCATGCCTTGCACTTCTCCATCCACTGGTTTTTCTTACACCTTCTCTGTTATTTTGTACTTGAAAGCAATTTTTTTTGCGCTTTTGCATGGTTGCCAATGTTGAATAGTCACCTTATCGGACTTCTACAACCAGGGGACGTGGATTTTCTTGCCAATTTTTGACTTGGATATGCATAAATAAACAGCTCTTTTCTTTTGCGTACTACAATCACAGGAGCTCTGTGTTTTGTTGACTCGTAATTTGACTGTGACTGTTGATTATCTTGCACTGAATCTCTAACCTCTAATTCCCCAGGATGGGGACCTGAGTCCAACTTGCTTAACGAGTGCACAGCGGACCAGAATACTTGGAAAATGAGAGATCAGGATAATGTTTTGGTCGTATCATCAATAGGCTCATATTCATCAGTATAATGTTTTGGTCGGTTCAAAGTTTGAAGCTAACAAGACAACAAAGGAAGAACTCGCCAAGTTTGAATGAAGGTTTGTCACGTTTTTGGTGTTGCGGGATTGTGATAAAAATATGTCTTACTTTGTGGGAGATCTGCAAATCCGAAAGGTGGACATACTGTAGACTGGCACTTCTTCTCACCTTTAGCCATTCAGTATGTCATTGGATGACTTTTCCTTTTCTCTGATTAATTAGTTCGCCACAGAAACTGCTTATGTTTTATTGGGGACTAGCACAGCATTCAGAACTCACATTCAACGGAAACTTCCCCCTCAGATCAGACAAACATTCAAAAGGATCCCCCGTTCTTCCATCAAATATTCTGCTTTTTCTGGGATCATTCATTCACATTTTTGTCCACCAAGACCGTTTGCTATCCTCTTGCCTAGCAGGCAAAGATTTGTTAAATTAGACTTCTCCATACACCCCCCACCTTTTTGCCTGGATGTGTACAATGATCTGGGCTAGATACCAAAGCCATGTAACCCATTTTCCCTGTCAACATGTCTAAGGAAATAAGGAGAAAAGAAAGGCTTCTTGTTGAATGATTTAGACCGATGAGCGTTACCCACGTTTATTATTGATTATGGCGTACACCAATTTTAATTACTGAAAGATTGAATTACATTATTCAAGTTCGAGATACTATCAAACATCATTATCTACCTTATTGAAAATTTTACCACCTTTAGATTGTTAGGCGTTTCTTCCTATGACTAGCACTTAAAAGAATAAGAAAAACTTGTCAAGTATTCACCATCACTATGACACATGTACTCAGCATTAGCCTAACTCCACTTAAAAGTTTTAAGCAATAAAATTTGTTACAAAACTCTAAGAGCGATTGGTGAATAGCTTGTCTGCCACTAGCTCCACCATTCTGGGTCCTGAGTCCGACTTGTATGCCAAGTGCTTGTATGTGTCATTTTTCCTCATCATTCTGTTTTGTACTTTAAAGCAAGTTTTCTTGCGCTTTTGCATGGTTGCCAAAGTTGAATAGTCACCTTACCGGACTTGTACAACCAGGGGATGTGGATTTGCTGCCCATTTTTGACTTGGATATGCATAAATAATCAACAGAGCTCTTTTCTTATATGTACTACAATCCCAGGGGGCCTATGTTTTTGTTGACTCATAATTTGACTGTGACTGTTGATTGTCTTGCATTGAATCACTTACCTCTAATTCCTCGGGATGGGGACCTGATGAGTCCAACTTGCATACCAAGTGCACAGCGGATCAGAATACTGGGAAATGTGAGATCAGGATAATGTTTTGGTCGCATTCATCAGTAGATCAAAGTTTTGATCGGTTCAAAGTTTGAAGCTAACAAGGCAACAAAGGAAGAACTCGCCAAGTTTGAATGAAGGGTTGCCACGTCTTTGGTGTTGTTGGATTTTGATAAATATATAAGTCCCACTTTGTGGGAGATTTGCAAATCCAAAAGGTGGACATCCTCTTGACTTGGCACTTCTTCTCACCTTCAGCCATCCAGTATGCCATTGGATGACTTTCCTTTTCTCTGATTTGCTCGCTACAGAAACTGCTTTTGCTTAACTGCATTAGCACAGCACTCAGAACTCACCTTGTTAGACTTCTCCATGAAGCCACCTTTTTGCTTGGATGTGTACTATGATCAGGACTAAATACTAAAGCCATGCAACCCAATTTTCCTGTCAACAAACCTTAAAAAAAGAGAAAAGAAAGGCTTTCAGTTGAATGATTTTGACCCATTAGCGTTACTGATACAGCCATGGCTCATCACTGCAAAACTTTCTATTGGTCACGCGTACACCATTCTTAACTGCGAAAAGATAAAATCACATTATTAAAATTCGAGGGACAATCGAACAATAATGTTTACCCTTCAAAAAAGTTACCAAAGCCACACAACCCAATTGTCCTGTCAACATGTCTAAAAAAGGATAAAAGAAAGGCTTTCGTTGAACAATTTAGACCGATCAGCGTTACCCACTTGGCCGTGACTTATCACAGTAAAACTTACTATAGATTATACGTTCACCATTCTTGACTATTGGAAGATGGAATTAAAACATTATTAAAGTTCAAGGGACAATCAAACAACACTGTATTACCGTTTGAAAAAATTACCTTTGTTAGATTCATTGGCTTTTTCCAATGATTAGCACTTACCAAACAAGAAAAACTTGTCAATTTTTCCTTTCTTGTAAGAGAAAAGTTTCTTTTAAGTACACTTGTCTTGCATACAAATCTCTAATCACGTGAAGTTACTAGACCAGACTAGATAACCTTTCCAATCCATTATTTTCGTTGATTTCCATTTTTCTCTAGAATTAGCCAGCGAGAGACTTTTCCGTTCAACGAACAACTACGTTCATTTTGTCCATGGATAGCACTTAAAATACAAAGGAAAATGTGAAGCTTGCTTATTTTGCTTTGTCTTGTTGCTTTCACATAATTTCTTTCTTTGTCTTCCCTGACTTTTACACCCATTGATTAGCACTTAAAAACACATGAAATGTCAGGTTTGATTATTCTGCCAAAGTAGAAAGTATTGTATGAGTCTTTGCTTGTGCTGGAGGCAAAGCGCAGGTGTTGACTTGTTGCTTTGTGCTTCATAGACTTGCACATATAGTTGGCCGGACTTTTCCAACATATTGGAGTCACTAGGATGATTTGGACTTGGAAGCAAAAGCCATGTTGCCTGTCCAGAATTTCGGCAGAAAAAATCATGTCTATGATGTGATAATAGGGGTCAAAAATACTATCCTTTCTGTGTTTCTTAATCATCGTCGTACTGCAAAACTTAATGCTGATATCACTAGAGGCTGTATGATTAAAAGGTGAAAGCAAAAATAGTGTCCTTTAGTTTTGCGACCTCATCGGGGGTGATGGCCTTACAGGTCACAAGGGCACGATACTCTCTACCTGTTGGATCAGAGTCTTATAGTCTCGCCAGTTTGATGCACCAAAAAATAAAAGAAGTTCTTGCCGTCTGATCGCTTAGGCTATGTTAGAACTAATAGACTAAGATAGGATAAAATAGGTGGAATAAGAGAGGAGTTAACACTCAGTGAAGTTGAGTATCGTATCTCTCACGTTCGGGTGAACCGGAACAGAAGCTGAATTATTTAATTGTGATATTTTCTTTCTTTAATTCTTAAATCTGCAAAAATTCCACAGGATGAGATCTTGTCATCGTCATTGACTGAAAGATCAATTTCATGTCATAACCTCTGCCCTCTGGTGGAAAAATCCCCTAACGACAATCAAAAACCTCCCGTGTCGACAAATCTCCTCGTTGCCAATTCTTCATCATTATTTTCTCCCACTTTGTCATCATCGTCAGCCCTCCCACCTTGTAAGCGTAATCAAGACGGGACTAGCGCTCGCAACGGCGATATGAATGTAGGCGGTGGATATGAGTAGTCCGGGCCGGATTATTAATCAATCTGTATAAATAAATTAAATATGACAATTACAATAATAATGATAATCATAGTATATATATATATATATATATATATATATATATATATATATATAATAGACGAGTTTGTTTTGTGACAAATATCAATTTTTATTTCTCATCTTGCCTCTAATTGAACTTTTTATTGCTTAAGGGTTATACTTCCACTATGAATTTGACGCTTATTACGTATTAACTTCCTACAAAGTTTACATTGAGTTTGGACTTTGTTTAAATGTTGGATTCTCATAATTAATGTACATAAAAATCAAGAGGAAAAGAACTTCATTAGAATAAGAGTAGCATATATTATTCTTCCTCTAAAATACTAGAATATGTACTATTTTTTGGTTCTTTGGTGACACAGAGACCTTGGATGACTCTTCTTAAACATTGAATTATCATTATGCACGAGGTCCATTTTTAGAACAAAAATAAAAAGTAAAGTAATTTTGTTAGGATAGGTAGTAAAATTGACAAACTAGGAGTTTGTTTTGGTATTATTCCTCATTAATATAAATCTTCCCCAGCCTTTGGTAATGTATCTTCCTTATACTTTATCTTCTTTATGTTGGAAAGTCAGATCCATCCAAGTATGTCTTACTAAACGTTACAACTTGAAAACACTACAACAAAACCAACCTATAGTGACAAAATAGCCTACGGCTTACACGGAACCGTAGATACAAGTCCCCTTAGACCGACGGTTAAGATTGAACCGTGGCCATTGCTTCTTCTCAAAATTGGAACCCAATTGCAACGATGCTTACCGTGGGAATTGGGTCGAAAATCAGAAAGATATTGGAGAGCTTTGGCGATCAGCCGATCAGTCGATCAGCAATCTCTCAAACGCAAACCCCACGGCTGATTACCGTGGGGATAGGAATTAAAGATCATGAGGGAGAAATTCGCAGGCATAATTTTGGCAATTGGAATTGCACAAAACCTATCTTGAATGAGATTTTGGGGCGCAACAAGAACTTCAGTGAAGATCGACTTCTAGGTATGACGTTCTTCTTGCTTCTTTTTGTCGATCACTCACACCATGCCGATCTTCTTCTCTCTTCTTCTATCGATCACAACGTATGGTGAAACAATTAGTTTTCTAACATGAAACAATTAGTTATTCTATCGATCTCTCTTCTTCTTTTTATTTGGGTTTGATATTAGTTTGCTGATTACACAGTTTTCTAGCATGAACCAGAAATAGTTTGCTGACACAAAGTCCTCATGTTGGCCCATTAATTAATCATGTTGGCATGGTGGCTGCTCCTTTGATCAATGAAAATATAAACTGCGAGATTGCTAGGGCTTACCATGAATATGACTTTGATCTTGGGCATATTTGACTTGAAGTTGTTTGCCCGGTGAGGAAGGATTTTAGGGTTTTTACAAGTACTTTTACGTTTTCGTTGTGCTGGAGTGTCCTGTCAGTGTTACCGCGCCTATCGACCAATTGGTTGACGGGCTTTTAGCTTTGCTGTGTTGTTTTCATGTTGGAATTCTAATAACGAAATCATCATAATTAGTGCAATCTATCATGGTCTCTTTCTTTTCAATGAATTTTATATCACAAAATTTGTAGCACATGCGAGTATTCGAAGCAATTCTGGCATAAATGTTTGTTGTCCGTGATTGTGGGCTGGAATTCAGCTTCTTGGTCATCAATGGATCAAAACGCTGTATTTTTCCTCACTTTGGTACGTGCCACTAGAGCCAGAACAAACAAGAAAGCACAATGAGTCCGGACCTTTTAGATACAATTATTAGCGAACGCGTGTTTCTGAATTAGCCATTGCTGAGGAAATTTTGTTATTGGCACCTACTCCAGTGGCCTCAATTTCATCGGAATCAGCTTCCACCACCACCAAAAGAACCTCAGGAACCCTCTACACGCACACGCACACAGTTCATTCTGCTGAAATCTCAAACACACACATTGTTCAATTTGCTGAAACCTCTCTTTCACACACATATATCGCTTAATTTTCTAAAAATTTCATGCAAAACAATGCTGAAATCACAGACACATACTCTGCTATTGGCTGAATCTGCACTTACACAGCTCAATTTGCTGAAATCACACACACATACACAGCTTAATTTGCTGAAATCGGCTGAAGCTTGGGGTAGATTGATGGTTTGAGCTATCTTTCTGTCTCTCGATATGTATGTATGATTGGTTGGTGGCTGTGTTGATCGATCTCCACATATCTTGAGTGACATTGATACCATATGAAGTTTTTGAGTTTGTAAATAGGCCCTTGAAATGATCTGTTGTAGTACATGAGCTATCTTCTGGCGAGAAATTTTCTATCCTATGTGGTAGTTAATTTTCTTTTTGCCTTTCTCGAAGAAATGTTAATTTGTAAGAAGCATGCCTCGCAAAATATCAAACTTTTTTCCTTCATAGATAGAGATTGTGCATCTTTAGATTGGAGTTTGAAAAAGTTTGGATGTTTTCTCTAATTTTTTATTTATTTATGATGTTTCATCTAATGGGATGTTTGTGTTTTATTTACGCTTATAATTTCCGGACGCTTTTGGTTTTCTTCTCTTCACCTTTCCTCCTTTTGCTAAGAACATTTAATTCAGGGTGCATGCTTGTTATGATGCTTGCATAAGGCTTAGGTTCTTTTGTTACAGGGCTTGCTTGATAGGGGAAAACACATTAGTGTGTTTGGAATTCGTTGAAAGTGGGGCTTCAAAACATTTAAGCGCAATTGAAGGTACTTTTAATTCACTTAGTATTTTTTGCATGTACATGAATATCAATTAGAAAATGGATTTTTATGTTTGATGCCTCTTTCAGTTAGAAATCTGATTTTTGATATTTGATGCTAATTGATTATAGGCTTAGGTTCTTTTGTTTGATGCCACTTTCAGTTAGAAATCTGATTTTATGTGCATATTGTAATGTTCTTGCTTAGCAAGTCAAATATAAGTTTACACATAAATGTTTCTCATTACATAAGCCGACATTGTGTCTTGTTCTTGTTTTGTTATTATAGAAAGTGGAAAAACTTCTCTAAATATAGAATGGGCAATGAACTGAAATCCTCACATAAGCCAGTAGTGTGGCTTGAGCAGTTAAAACTCTGTGGCCAATAAACTGAAATCCTCACATAAGTCAATAGTGTGGCTTGAACTGGTAAATTGGATTATGTGGCCAATTAAACACTTGTCACCAAATGTCCATCTCATAAAGTTTAATGATGCTATGTCAAGACTCCAAGACAGATTGATAAGTCATTTTACTACTACTAGAGCGTATACGAGAGTTCTGCTGGGCTACATCATGCTTCTTTTTTAAAAAATCTATTTGATGTATCAAAGTGGCTCTCTAATCAAATCATTTAATCTGAAATGATGTAATAATATGGTATCCATAAGTGACTGCTTATGGGAGCAAAGTCTAGTTACCTTGTGTGGTAGGTGAGTTTGGTATATCTATTACCTTGTACAAGTAACTTATGTTTTCCTTTATTCACATAGATAATGATTACGCTGCAACTAATTTATTACTTACATGAAGGGACCTAATATGGACAAGGAATGGCTTAACTTGCCAAGGGCCTCACAAGCATATCATCAAGGTGTTAATAGATTTCTTGATTTTGCATTCCGTAACGTGGGTACTTCTTCAGGAGAGATTTTGTGTCCTTGTACAAGGTGTGTCAATGGTTTATTCCAGAAACGGGAGACAGTCGAAGAACATTTAGTTATGAGAGGATTTGCAAATCACTATAGAATATGAACAGATCATGGTGAGGTTAATCACGGCGAGGTTCAAGGTGAAGGCAACACGCCTTTGAATGATGTTGACAACAGGGATCCTGTACACGAAGTTGAAGTCGATAGAATGCCTGAACTAGTTAATGACGTTCTTAGAAATCGACTTCAAGATGATCCTTGCACCAAGGTTGCAAAATTTGAGAAGTACATGAATGAAGCAAACCAAGAATTGTATCCAGGATGCAAGTCAGAAACTAAGTTGTCTTTCATTGTTTGGCTTTTTAATTTGAAGTGTACTAGTAAGTGGAGTGACAAGTCATTTGACAAGTTGATAGACAAATTAAAAGTGATAATTCCTGCCGGAGAGCAACTGCCAGCTAACTATTATGAAATAAGAAAATTGATCGGAGACTTGGGGTTTAGTTATGAAAAGATTGATGTGTGCCCAAACGATTGCATGTTATATTGGAAGGAGAACAACAAGAAGAGATCTTGTTCAGTTTGTAAGGAACCAAGGTGGAAGACGGTACAAGGCAAGCCAGATGACATGAGTGTAGTTCAAACCTCTAAGTCAAAACGTCATAAAGTTGCCGTTAAACAGTTGTGGCACTTTTCATTAACTCAAGCTTTACAAAGGATGTACATGTCACCCGAAACAGCAATTGATATGGTATGGCATGATAGAAACCAACGAAAAGACGGGGTAAATTGCCATCCTGCCGACTCTTTGGCTTGGAAACACTTCGATGAAATGCACCCATCATTCGCTTCTGACCCTCGCAACATTAGGCTTGGTTTGTCAACTGACGGTATGGATCCTTTCACCCACGGCTTGAATCATAGTATATGGCATGTGACTATGGTTGTTTACAACTTACCCCCGTCAATGTGTATGAAGTAGTGTAATATGATTATGCCATTGTTGATACCTGGACCGACTTCCCCGGGGAATGATATTGATGTTTATTTAGACCATTGATTGAGGAGCTTCAGGCCTTGTTTGCTGGGGTTGAAAAATATGATGCTGCTACCAAGACTACATTCACAATGCGTGCAGCAGTTTTATGGACCATTAGTGACTTTCTAGCATTGACCATAATTTTTGGATGGAGCACCAAAGGTAAGTTAGCGTGTCCAGCTTGTCTAGGAAGTACGTGCTCAGAACAAATTCATGGTAAGCATGTTACAATGCACATCGTTCTTTTCTAGAGTTGGATCATAAATTTAAACGCGATAAACGAAGTTTTAATGGAGAATGTGAGTTCAGGGAAGCTCCTGTCGTACCTTCTGGTTTTGATGTAGTTAAAATGATAAAAGACATTGATGTCAGGAAGAAAACTAAACACACCGTCCCCAATGCTGCCACGCATAATTGGAGGAAAAAAAGTATTTTCTTTGAATTGTCATATTGGAAGACCCTTCTTCATCGCCACAATTTAGACGTAATGCATATTGAGAAAAACATTTGTGATAGCCTCATGGGAACATTATTAGGTCTGAAGGGGAAGACAAGGATAATCTTAAATCTCGACTTGACTTGCAAGATAGGAATATTAGGGCAGAATTATATCCTAGACCAATTGGCACGTCGGGGGATCGATACGAATTGCCTGCTGCATGCTTTGCCATGTCAAAGGATGAGAAAACTAAAGTTCTTGAAGTGTTGAAGAATGTTAAGGTTCCGGATGGTTATTAGGCAAATATATCTAGATGCGTCAATGTCAAAGAGCGTAAGATCTCGGGGTTGAAAATCCATGATTGTCACATATTGATGCAACTACTTCCACTAGCAATTAGAGGGTCACTTACGCCGCATGTATGCTCTGCTATTATTGATCTGTGCCATTACTTTAGAGATCTGTGCTCGACAAACTACCGAGTAGAAGACTTTGAGCGGCTGAACAAGAAGATTGCAGAAATTATGTGTCGTCTTGAGATGATATTTCCTCCATCCTTTTTTGATATAATGGTGCATTTACCGATTCACTTAGCTGAAGAAGCTAGGCTTGCTGGTCCAGTGAAATATCGTCAGATGTTCCCTTTTGAAAGGTTTGGATTTTAGGTTATATATGATTAATTTACTAGTGTTTCTTTTATACAGTTGCAGATATTTGTGGGGTAATATGTTTTGATGCAATATATATAGGTTTATGTACAAGATTAAATGGTACATTAGATGTAGAAGTCATCCTGAAGGGTCAATCGCAGAAGGCTATATTGCAGAGCAGTGCCTTATATTTTGCTCAAGATACTTAAGAGATGTTGATGATTCTTGGAACTGAGTCGGAAGAAACAACGATGGATACATTGTACAAAGGGCAAGCTTATCTGTATTTGAACAAAGAGGTCGCTTTCTAGGGACTCCTTTGCATATTCCAATTGATTGTAAGGATAAAGAGATGGCTCATCAGTATGTGTTATCCAACTGTGATGAGGTTGAGAAGTACATCAAGTAAGAATGGGGTCATAGATGTTGTTTAATTATGTCTCATAATGATCTACTCTATATCATTGCCCTTTGTTGATGGGTGCATGTTGCAGGATTTGGAGAGACACCAGTGAACTAAGGATGAGAAAGCGTAAAAGAATGATGCAGTGGGATGTTGATACAGCACAAAAGAAAGAGTTTTCGTTGTGTTTTAGTGATTACGTGAGGAGTTATCATATCTAATTCATATCACACACAGATATATATACCCATATGCAAACATATATGTATCATAAGAAGATTTCCTACGCTTAATATCTTTGTAATCGCAGAGTAAATCCACAGCAGATGGGGCCTCCAAAGAACTTAAAGCCCTGGCACAGGGTCCAAATGATATATGCAAGACAGGGAAGGGCTACTTAGTTAATGGGTACCAATTTCATACGGAAAGCCTTGAGATGCAACGTAAAACTCAAAATAGCGGCATTTTTGTGACTGCAATGACCCGTGGATATTCCTCGTCCAAAGACACGAATCCAGTGGATCAACTTTTGGAATACTTTGGTATTCTTGAAAGCATATTAGAGTTAGATTACTATGGGTTGGCAAGGTGGTGCTGTTTAAGTGCAAATGGTACAACGTTAAATCACGCGATAGAGGGATTAAGATTGATCGCTACAGGTACACGCTTGTGAACAAGACAAGGTTTGGCTTTCAGACAGATCCATTTGTATTTCCCTCTCAGATAGAACAAGTGTTTTACGTTGATGATGAAAGGGATAATGGTTGGCGTGTTGTAGTACGAACAAAGCCCCAAGACTTGTGTGAGAATGCTGAAGCAGAGCCTGAAATTGATAATGATTTGCCCTTTATGAACTCAAGTCCATTGCCACAACCTGTAGAGGTAGATATAGACAACATTACTTGGCTTAGGAATGACGTAGAAGGAGAGTTAGTTGACACAAGGGATGTGCCAAACAGATAGAGGAGAGGACAGTCCGGTCACCTAAGTAGCATGAGAATAATTGGTGCTTTTCTTAATGACAAGGAAGAAGAAAATATCAATTTTGAGGAAGATGTTGAAGAGGATGGTGATTTTGATGATGAAGATGAAGATCTAGATGAAGATTTTGATGACGAAGATCAAGATCAAGATCAAGATGTTGATGAAGATGAAGATCAAGAAGAAGATGAAGATGAAGATGAATAGGAGGATTATATCTGTACATATAAGTGATCGAGTGTTTCATAAATGCATGTGTTTCTGATTAAGACTCATGATCTTTAATGTTTTTGCATGCTTATTTGAATCAATGTCATGATTGTTGAAAAAAGGCGTTCCGCTTTGTAACAATGAAGCATACTGCCAAAGGGTTTCTTTTCTTTTATGCTCATGTAAATTTTGCCAAATGAGTTAATTTTATTTGATGTCTCATGTTAATATATGAGACGCGCATGCATTTTATATGCGTAATGCGACCTTTTCAGTTGGTGCTTGAGTTAATGCTTGCCCTACACGAAGAGACTCTTTTCACATGGCTGGACGGCGACGGTGACAGTTAAATGCCGAGGCTGATACACCACGGGCTGAAGACCAAGATTCACTCACTGATGGTTCATTGACGAAGGCCTATGATTCACAAGTCGAGGGTTCCGCGACACAGGAAGAGGGTTCAACCACAGGTTTTAATGATTACATCTTATATATGTAATGATTCATGAATGCTCTAGATTTTATTACTCATGATTCACCATTAATATTTCAGGAACTCTGGCATATATTTTAGGGGTTTTTTCAATCAACACATGAGTTGTTAAGTCCATTACAGATATATATACTTGTCAATTTCAGTTTATTGACGCTGTTAAACTGTGGACATGTGATTTTCATACATAGATTGCAATTTTTGCTTTGTGGAGACTATATGAAATTTATTTTTCGTTCTCGATCTTTATGTTTTTGGTGAGAGTTGGTTGTTACAAACTGTCTTCTGTCTTGAAGGATATAGAATCTTCCGGGTGGGAACTTTTTGGTTTAGCTCCACGCTAGTGTGACCCCCCTGCACTTCTTAAGCTTTGGGTTAGAGAGATAGATGTGACCATTGCTAATGCTTGCATCTTTGTCTGACACATCTCAAAAGGGCAGCATTATTAGTAAATGACCAAGTGAACACAAACTCTTTCTGCTTAAAGTTAGGTCCTTTGACGAGTATGCAGCTGTGACTAGTCTTAACCTTTTAGAGAGGTTGGAGTTAAATACATTATTAGCAGGTTTTGGATAGAGGGCAGAGGACACTAATTAGTACTTGCACAGTAGTTGGCATCATCAGCTCGATGAACTTGTCTGTACAGTCTATTAGGGCCTCCAAAGAGCTCATTCAACTGCTTGTGGTGTGCTTGAAGGGTCAAGAAAATTAGAGGTCAATTGATGTTTGAGTCCTTGCTTTCCGTGGTTTTCTTTGTTCACAACATACATTAGGAGACAAGCAAGAGGTTATTCACTAAACTGGTACTTGAGCTGTAGCAGAGCACGTATTGTGACCTTCATGTGTGCAATGAAGGTCACCACTCACCAGGTACTTGTAGTGTACAGACATTACTTGGATGTTCTGTTGACTGCAAGAATGAAGGGGAATTTTATTAAGTTAAAGATACCTCTAGCGAGGTAACAGGATTGCCATCATTCACACGAACGCAGGCAATTCCAGATTCAGGATGGAGGCCTCGTGGTGTTTTGGTTGCATACCTCCAGAAGCATGGTTTTGCTGTTAATGACATTGCAATTTCAACGAGCCACTCTTTTTTGTAAGTGCATCTGAAGATTGCACAGTTAAGGTGTGGGATTCCAGGAAATTGGAGAAGGATATCTCCTTTATGTCTAGGCTAACTTATTCTCTGGAGGGAAGCCGAGCAATGTGTGTTGCAATGCTCCAGGGATCTGCCCAAGTCATTGTTGAAATTGGTTTGTTACAGGGTCTTCTCTTTTGACAGGCCCTTGTGGAAATTGCGTTACATTACTTCTCTTGTGACAGGCCCTTGTGGAAATTGGTTTGTTACAGGGTCTTCAAGGGGTGTACTTACTCTCTGGGATCTTAGGTTTTGTATACCTGTCAACCCATGGCAGTTTTCTCCTGCAAGCCCTGTGGAAAAAAATGTGTCCTTTTGTTGCTCCTCCAAGCACCTCATTGTCCGCTATAGCAAGGCCCCTTGTATATGTTGCCGCTGGTTGTAATGAAGTTTCTCTTTGGAATGCAGAAAATGGGAGCTGTCACCAGGTATAGTATTGCAGTAAGATTTCATGCCAGTGGCCTTAGATAAGATAAGTTTGTAGATTTACAAAATTAATTAGATGACAAAGTAGGTCGATGATGATCTATACTCGCAGAAAAGAATCTACCCAAAAGAGAATAAACATCCAAGTTTTGCACATTTGAGAGAACTTTGCTACATGGAAATAGAACATGTAATATCGGAAAGTAGTCTTCAATTAGAATAATAAAGAGCGACAAGGGTTCATTTAGCATTTCTTTACAAAGTTGTTAAACTGGAGAGATTCAGAAAATCTGGATCGAATAATACATCATATCAGAGTAAGTAAAAATACTCCGTCTTAGAAGTCGCCGGTAGCAAATTGCGTAGTTGTGTTCTTAGTCTTATGTTTTCTTTCATCTCACATATACAAGTGCACAAGGCTTCACACATCACACACACGACAATACATACAGTAACACAGTGATTCAGACACCCTCACACATGGCTGCCCAGCAGCCTACACACACGCATCACACACACATAAACGGCACACACAGCAGTACACACACGCATCACACACACAGCAGTACACACATGCATCACACACACATAACGACACACACAATAGTACACACACTTTCACATATGGATGCCGAGCAGCCTACGCACACACGCATCACACATTTGCGCACAACAATACACTCAGCACCACGTGTGCCCGCACACACACTGGATAAACACACACTACCCATCTACAATCTGCCACTTTCAACATACTCCTCTAAATAGTCCATGCACCACTCAATCACAGACACCTCCACTAATCAATAAATTCAATTTTATATAAAGAATGAGAGACTGAACGGCATGGACATGAGATCATATCCGGTGTATGTGCACTCTCTCAAACCAACGAAGGCACATTGACACTTAAGGTCACTTTGCACTTCACTCCTGCATGGTCCTTATTCACTTCTTTAACATTTTGCACAGCTGAGCTTTCGGTGCTTAATTGTGCTGATATAATCTGGTAACTTATGTCTTTATGTTCACTTATACTTCAATGTCCAGATTTAGTTGACCTGAAAGAGTTATTGGGTTTTTGGGTTTGGTTCTTGAAGTTGAGTTATGGCTGAATTCAATGTACTCTTGCAACTTGTGCTTCTGGATTCATTATCTGGTTGTTTATATGGTATGCAGTGCTTAGAATTAAAGGTCTTTTAGTTAGGAGTAGTTGGGGCATATATAACTAGAAAGAGACCAATTTGTGGTAGAAAATGAGCCTAATGGCGTGAGTTTTACCGCTGGGTTGATGTTAAATTGCTTGCATCAAGCGAAAGATATTAATTACATATCATTTCAGTTTGATACCAAGTTTCCTGCTCATTCGAGGTTCAATTGGACCACAACGGATGAAATCTCAAATGTTTTCTTTTTAGGGTAAGTGCAGATTACTTTCTAACCATTTGTTGCATGAAATCTCAAATAAATTAGCCACTCAGTGAAATCTTGCTTTGTGTTTAAGTAAATTACATTTTTTTCAGCGCGAAAGAAGGCTAGAGGACCCACTATGTGCGCAAATGTGTGGGCAAAAGAAACTCAAAAGTATGTGGGGTACAACAATGTAGGCCAGATGTATACCGGTGCTGTGAAAGAGATGACTGCATGGCTTGGAACCTTAGCGCGAAAGCACAATATCTTTCCGATCCACAAACCTTTCTTCTCTGATTTCACTAAAGATAATCTGGAGGTTGCTTGGGCTGAAATAATGATATATTTAGTCTTTGAAACACATAACTCTTCCCTATATGCTGCTTTTGTAATTGATTGTCCATCCATTTTACCCTTTAAATGGTAATCACATGCACTAACTAATGCATCAACTGTGTTGAATAATCATGATGTAAAATCCATATTGGTTTTGCTCTATTTGACTCTTACATTATGCTTGCAGAAACGATACACAACAGACAACCCGATGGCAAAAAACATATATTTGAGAGGCTTGACAACATGTGGAGAGGTTGGAAGTATGATTTAAAGCAGAAGTATTTTGTAGAGAATGATCGAGCCAAATCCCTGAGCAATATGAAAGACTTAAGGGTGGACAAAATTCAGTGGGAGACATTAGTTAACTATTGGTTAACTAGTGAAGCAAAGGTAAATGATTAGTTGTGATAATACACCTCAGTGATTTTGATGCCTCATCTACTAACGAAAATACAAAAAATAGAAAGAGTCAGTCCAAAACTCAAAAAACCAGAAGGGAAACTTGATAGGGCATACACTTGGCTCAAAGTCTTTCCCTAAGAAGCACCACGAACTGGTGAGAACATTTAAAATGCATAAAATATATGCCATGTATATTCTGTGAATGACATGTGCTTCTTTCTATTGTTTTTTACTTGGCAATACTTGGATGATGGAAAAAATCGTTCTCGAACTGAGATGTACATAGTGTCGCTCACTTGCAAGGATGGGACTGTGCTAGATTCTGCAAAAGAGAAGTTGGTAAGTCCTAGTTATGTAAATGAAAGTGTGCAAGTTTCCTTGACTACATTCACTTCTCAAGTCTGCTTGCAATCTGAACTTCTTCATCTATGTGGCTTTCAACCATTGTTTTTGCTACACTACTTTGCGAAATCACTACATGAATGCATGAAGATTTGAACTCATTAAACATGAGTTGATGTTATGAAGTGGCTTGAGCTAAAGCCTTGTAACATAGACACATACAAACCAGAAATTACACAAACCTATTCTATGTTTGGCGCTGTCTCTACTTGTAATATGTAAGGTTTAATTAAACGTTGACATGGTATGACCATACAATCTACTTATTGTGCTGAATTGGTTGTAGTCTTAAGTCAATTGATTAGCTAGAGGATTATGTCGAGGAGTCGTTTCTTTTTAGGAAAAGATTTATGGTGTTGTACAGGCAACGTGACATCTATATATCGTGGCGCAATTAGGCCTTTGGTTACTTGCCAAAACGTGATTTTTCTCTTGTAGGATGAGATCAAGAAGAAACAAGATGCCGCTGCAATATCCGAGGATGAAAGCAATGTACTTGCTACTGGGCGCGATGATATACTTTCACAAACTTGTGGAAAAGACGGTCATGGCAGAGTTCGTTGCATGAGCTTGGGAGCCAACATTACAAACATCTTTGGCACAAACAAAAGGATTAGTGCCGAGCCTGCTCCAAGCATTATGGAAGAGCTCGTTATGCTGAGAGAGAGAGTCGCTGAGGTTGATGCTATGAAGCCTCAAGTAGAAGAACTTCACAACATGAAGTCGCAGCTAGAAGAATTTAATACCATGAAGTCTCAACTTGTAGAATTCAATAGAATAAAGTCTAATATGGAAGAGTTCAAGTCTAAGATGGATGAGTTTGAGGCCAATTTCATGCAAACCCAGAGCCAAAATTTAAGGCCTTTCAATTGTCGGGCAAGATTCATCACGTATTCTTTTCCTGCTCTTAAACTTTATGAACGACCGTGACATTTGCTGTTTCCATTATCTCTCAACAACACCAGAATTGTTTATGCTTAAGATTAACAGTAGCAAATAAGGTGTAACTAGTGATAGTAGCCCCTAAGTACTAGTTATGGAGGGAAAAAAGAAACCATTATGTTGTGCACCCCACCCATTTCTTATTTCTGCTTCCTCTTTGGAAATATTAACATAATGTGCATGCTCGTACTAGCTTTTGTTGATTGACTGTTGATGACGCACATGCCGTGCCTGCAAATTAGGGATACTTACAATATAACTACTTGTATCTAGTTAGGGGTAAAAGCCATGGAATTGGTTTTAACTGTCAATTCCTGCCTGGTTGTAGTGTTTGTGTTTTTCTTACGACGCTCTCAGGTATGATTTACCTGGACCTTTTGAGTTATTGGGGAAGGTGTGTACAGGGAAGGATTGTTTTGACTTGGTATTGCTCAACAGTTAGAGCCAAGCTAGTGGAATGACCTGATAATGTCATTATATGATAAGTTTAAGAGAGTCCAAATCAGTTTTTTCTACTTGCAAAGATCATCCCCTTGTTCTTATATTTGTTTGCTCTTTGCAAATATTAGCAGAATGTGCATGCTCCTACTAGCTTTTGTTGATTGAATGTTGACGATGCACATGCCTTGCCTGCTAATTAGGGATGATTATTACAGTATATATCTCCTTAACTTAAAATATAACTCCAATTATTTGGTACAACCTCTCAGTCATTGATGATGTTTTGTTTTATTTCGTAGGATGGTTACGATGGCCAGGAGCAAGATGCAAGCCCTGCGAATGAGGACTAGTTCCCATGAGTTGCTCGTGGTTCGCAACTAATGTGGGTGGATGTATATAGTACCAGCTTGGACATGATTATGACATGGAGATAGCTTTTGAAATCAAGTGCTAGGACAGGAATATGATATGGAGATAGCTTTTGAAATTAAGTGCTAGGACATGATTATAATATGGAGATAGCTTTTGAAATTAAGGCCCCGTTTGACAAAATTTTTTTCCCTCTTTTTTTTCAGTTTTAAAAACTGAAAAAAAAAGAGCGTTTGGTAACCATTTTTTTTTCAATTTAAAAAACCAGTTTTTAAACTGCAGAGTAAAAAAAAAACTCCAAAAACTGGTTTTTTTTTTCACTTTTGGTTTTTTTTTTTCGACCACCACCACCACCCTCCCACCGCCGGCAGCCACCTCAGGCGACCACCGCCGGAGACTGCCGACAACCACCTCCGGCCGCCGGCGACCACCGGCAGCCACCTCCGGCCGCCGGCAGCCACCGCCGGAGACTGTCGGCAGCCATCTCCGGCCGCCGGCGACCACCGCCGGAGACTGCCGGCAGCCACCTCCGGCCGCCGGCGACCACCGCCGGAGACGGCCGGCAGCCACCTCCGGCCGCCGGCCACCACCGCCGGTGACTGCCGGCAGCCACCTCCGGCCGCCGGCGACCACCGCCGGAGACTGCCGGCAGCTACCTCCGGCCGCCGGCCACCGCCGGTGACTGCCGGCAGCCACCTCCGGCCGTCGGCCACCACCACCACCACCGTCGACCACCGCTACGCCCCACCACCGCCACCGCAAACCACCAAAAAAAAAAAGTCAAAATAAAAAGGGTTACCAAACACCAAAAAAAAAAACCTAAAAAAAAAAGGGGTTATCAAACACCCACTTGTTTTTATAAAAAAAAAAATTAAGCTGCTCTTTAAAAAACTGCTCTTTAAAAACTGAAAACCAAAAAAAAAAATTTGTCAAACGAAGCCTAAGTATTGAGATTGACGCTTTTGTATGGAATTTGGTGCACAAATTATTGTTATATAATATTGCACTATTTATGCAATTGAAAACATCTTCATAATCTTTCAGTTGCAGAACATGTTTATGATATTTCAATTGTATTTGCAGGTTATTGTGATAAAACAAGATCCAGCATTCGATTAAAAGAAAAGAAAAAAAAAGAGCACATGTACCTACGGTATAAACCTAGGTAAAGGTTTGTGTTCTATTTTCTGGGCATTAATCCCTACGGTTTAAACAGTAGGGAAAAGCTTAAAAAAAGGGCTATGGTTTAACTTTAGTCTACGGAATGTACCGTAGGTATAGCTTAAGGTACCTATAGGGTAAGCATATCCCTACGGTATTGCTCGTAGGAATAGCATTCAAAAATAAAACTTATTCCTACGGTTATACCGTAGGCTAATCCTCCAAAAACCGTCGCTATAAATGGGTTAATACGAATTCGGCATATGTATATCGGCTACAGTATAACCGTAGGGATAACCTTCAACCCCGTAGGTATAGATATAGGGCATCGCCACTTATGGCTACGGTATAGTACCGTAGGGATAGGCTATGCCTACGGTACATGGCACCTATACCTACGGTACTGTACCGTAGGCATAACTTGATTTTCTTGTAGTGAAAAGCATATCATTTTCACAACTTTTATAGAACCCTACATGATTATTTCACTGTAAAAGTACATACCGTATTAAAATTAAGCTTCAGTGACTTAAAAGACTGTTTTGGTACCCACCTAATATATATTCCTATAAAAGCATGTTGTGTTTACTGTCAAATAATTGCTACCTGGATGTAGCAAACTTATCTTTTTAGCTTTTCATGGTATATAGCTTAAGATTGTTAGGAAAAAATATTCAAGTATAAGTGGTCACCAAACATATAAACCAAAAATTCTACACGATGAGATCTCATCACCATGATCATTGATCCAAAAATCAATTTCATGTCGTAATCTCTGGTGAAAAAATCCCATAACAAACAAAATCTCCCATGTAAACAAATCTTCTCGTTGCCCTTATTCATCATTGTTCTCTCCCACCTCGTCTTCATCGTCAGCCCTCGCACCTAGCTAGTCTGCATAATCAAGAATGGGATAGCGCTCACGACGGCGAGATAAATACTCGGACGGTAGATATGAGTAGTCTGGATTGACAATCAATCAATATAAACAAATTAAAAAGAAAAACGTAAATATATGATAAACGAGTTTATCTCTGACTTTAGGATAAATGTCAAATAAGCTGTTCAACTCTGACTTTAGGACAAATGTCATTGATTTTTCATCATGGCTTTATATTGAACTCTTTATTACTTAATGATTATGCTTCCACAATAAATTTGACACTTACTACTACATATTAACTTCCTACAACGTTTATATTGAATTTGGACTATGATCTGGACTAAATATCAGCTCGGCAGAGAAACAGCTTTTTACTGGATCAGCACAGCATTCAAAACCCACCTCGTTAGACTTCTCCGCACACCCACCCTTTTGCTTGGATGTGTACTATGATCTGGATTCTGGACTAAATACCAAAGCCATGTAACCCAATTTCTTTGTCAACATATATCTAAAAAAATAAGGAGAAAAGAAAGGCTTCCTGTTGAATGATTTAGACCAATGAGCGATACCCACGTGGCCATGACTTATCAAAGCAAAACTTACTACTGATTATATGTATACCGTTCTTGACTGTTGAAACGAAGATTCATTGGCGTTTTTTCTTTTTTTTTTTCTCCTATGATTAGCACTTGGGAAACAAGAAAAACTTGTCAATTGTTCCTTTCTTGAAAGAAAAAACTTTCTACTAAATACAATTGCCTTGCATACAAAACCTTATTTACAAATCTCTAATCACGTGAATTAACTAGGCCACACTAGATATCCTTTCCAATCCATCACTTTCGTTGATTTCTTTTTCCCTCTAGGATTGGCTAGCGAGAGACTTTTTTCGGTCAACGAACAACTTATACATTTTTTCTATGATTAGCACTTAAAATGCTAAAGAAAATGTGAAGTTTCCTTATTTTCCTTTGTCTTGTTGCTTTCAAATAATTTCTTGCTTTGCCTAATTGCCTGAACTTTACACCCATCTCTTTTTCTGTGATTATTGGCAGTTTAAAAACATATAAACTGTCGTACTTCAATTTAACTATTCTGCTTTGTTCTTCGTAACACGAGTGCTTGCTTGTGCTGCAGGCAAAGTGCAGGTGTTGACTTGCTGCTTTGGGCTTCATAGTTGCCGGTGATGACTTGCACGTAAAGTTGGCCGGACTTTTCCAACATATGTACATATATTGGAGTCACTATGATTTGGACTTAAAGCAAAACCCAAGTTGCCAGTCCAAAATTTCGGTAGAAAAAGATCATATCTATGATGGGATATAGGGGTCAAAAATATTGCCTTTTTGTGTTTCTTAATCAATTGCCATTGCAAGACAGGATGCTCATAATTTTAGATTTTAGAGGTTGTTGTACCATCATATATAAGATGAAAGCACATCGGAGCCGTCTAGTTTTGCGGTCTGATCACTTAGGTTGTGTTAGAACAGATAGACGGATGAGATAGAGTAAGATAAGTGAGATAAGAGAAGAATTAATTAATATTCCGTGGAGTTGAGATCCTACCTCACGTTCGGGTTAACTAGAATAGAAGCTCGACTGTTTAGTTGTGATATTTTCTTTGTTTAATTCCTAAACCTACGAAAATTCCACGGGGTGAGATCTTCTATCCTCATTGCCGAAAGATTAATTCCATATTGTAATCTCTGGTTGAAAAAATCCCATAAAAGAACAAAAATCCCCGGTATAAACACATCTCCTCGTTGCCTTTCATCATTATTTTCTCTCACCTCGTCTTCAACATCAGCCCTCCCACCTCGTCAGCATAATCAAGACGGGACTAGCGCTCGCAACGGTGAGATGAATATGCAGGCGGTGGATATGAATAGTCCGGATTATCGACCAATCAATATAAATAAATTAAGTTGAAGGTACAAATATAATACTAATAATAATAATAATAATAATAATAAATATATGATATAATAAGACAAGTTCATATCTAGGGTTTGTGACATATGTCATTTTTCATTTTATCATCTTGATTTTTATTGAACTCTTTATTACTTAATATTTGAACACTTATTATGTATTAACTTCCTACAAAGTTTATATTGAATTTGGACCTACTTTTTTTCTTTCTTTTGACAACACTTTGAATTTTTGTTAAAAGTGACAAACTAGTAATTTGTTATGGTATTATTTAATATAAATCTTCCCCAGCCTTTTGTAATTGGGAGCTGATCCGTTGATAGCGCTAGCAAAATGAGAGATCTTGCTAGAGCGATCTGACCGTCCATCCCTTCGGTATGGACGGCCCAGATCACGTATTTTTGCGGCGTTGTCAGTGTTCCGCTACACAGTGTAGCGGACCATCCTTTTTACCGTTTTGCCCCTGCTCCTCCCTCCGCTACACTGTCTAGCGGAGCACATAATTGGGCCCACGTTGACAGCCAAAATGTCGTCCGCTAGACAGTGTAGCGGACGACTGACAGCTGACACATTACCACGTGTTTGTACCTTTATTATTTCTACACACGACGGGTTGTCGGAATTCCTCAAGCTCCTTCGGCTACAATTTTCTTCTCCTCCTTCGGACTCGCTACAATTTTCAGCTCCCTTCAAGCTTCGAGTAAAACTTAGCTTCACTCAAGTAAGGTAAGTTTGCGAATGGTGAAGTTTTCTTTATGGATTGACTGGTAAAATATAATTTTATTTTGTTCGGACAAAAACGTATAGATTTTTTTTTATGTTCTAGAAATTTGTCACTCTATTCTTCAATTTGTGATGTTCTAGACATGATGTTCATAAAAAAGGTGTAATTTGTAAACTCTAAATAAAATTATAGTTTCATTCAATTTTTTGGCATGATGAATTCGTCTATTTATCTTAGTAATTTTAATTTGTTATGTTCAGTAAATTAATAATTGTTAATTTGGAGACACTTTCAGGGATTATGCATACGGTATGTTTGTCATCCTAAATTGGTCTATTCGTCCACTGTAATTTTTAGGTAATATTTTCAGTTAGAAATGCCATTTGATTGTTAAGCGTAGTCTATTTCTACACAGGTCTTGTTTCACAATGTCTGATTTCGTGTCGAGCTCCAACGTCCCCGTAGATGCTAGTGATCCGTATCTAGGACGAACGTTTCAAACATTGGAAGAAGCTGAAGAATGTTTTCGAGCGTATTCATTGAGGGTTGGTTTTGGCATTAGAATAAAGACTACAAGAACAAGCAACGTAACAAAAAAGATATGCTCTCGCTTATACGAGTGTCATAGGGGCAGAAACCCACAGCAAAATGAGACACGCGTAGGCAATGATGACAGTGATGACGAAATAGGATATTCGCGTAGAAGACGGGACTGCTTTGAGCGCACAAATTGCCAGGTCAAGATGTTCGTAAGCTACAAAGCCAATCAAGATCATTGGCTTATTACCAGCCTGGAACTGGCACACAATCACCCGTTAGTAACTCCTTCTAAGGTGAGTCAGATGCATCAACACAAGAAGATGGGTAAGGTCGCGAGGAGCCTAATTCACACAATGAGCAATGCGCGAATTGGACCTACTGAGATTGTTAATGTTCTTGCTGAACAGGCTGGGGGAATTCAAAATTTAAACTTTAACACGACAGACGTTCGTAACGCGGTCCGAACCCATAGACGAGCCGCGTATGACCTCAATGATGCGCAATCGACAATGAGCCTATTGAAACGGATGCAGATGGAGGACCCGCAGTTTACCTTCGACTATAAACTTGACGACGAGCATCGAGTTAGTACAATTTTTTGGGTCGACGGTCGTTCGAGGCTAGCTTATAAGCATTTTGGGGATGTCGTGACTTTCGACACCACATACCGTACCAACAAGTACTCGATGCCGTTCGCTCCTTTCACCGGCGTCAATCATCATTATCACTCCATCCTGTTCGGGTTCGCCTTGTTAAGGGACGAGAGCGAGGGTTCTTTTGTATGGTTGTTTAGGACGTGGCTGGAAGCAATGAACTTCAAAGCACCCAAAGTGATCATCACCGATCAAGATTTGGCAATGAAGAAGGCTATTGCTACCGTCTTCCCAGACACTCGGCACAACTTGTGCACTTGGCACATAAGCAACAAATACCCTGAACGTCTGCATCACGTGTACGCAAAGTATCCAGACTTTAAACAGGATTTTGACAAGTGCGTTACCAAGTCATTAACGATTGAGGAATTCGAGGAGAGGTGGGAAAAGCTTGTTCGGGATTACTCATTGCAAGACAACGAGTGGCTCCAGCACTTGTACGAGCGCAAAGAGCAATGGATTGGCGTTTACACGAGGAGGTATTTTTCAGCGGGCATGAAAACGACGGGCAGGAGTGAATCTATGAATGCCACGTTCGATAGTTATGTGGGTACAGCTACCAATTTGAAGAGTTTCGTTGCATCCGCACAAAAAGCGGTTGCTTCGTTGTTCGTAAAAGAAAGGGCTGCAGACTTTGCAACAACGTACAAACAAAGGAGAAGGTTGCTTGAGACCCCGCTGGAGCTGAACGGTGCCAAAGTCTATACGAAGGAGATCTTCTTGCTATACCAAGTAGAGCTGCAAAAATCGGGACGATACAGTATAAACAAGGTGGCAGAAATGTCTACGCGTGAGTACAAGGTTTATTCGCTCGTGAATGACCTCGTCCCTGAGAAGCTGCGCAGAATTTATACGGTGAGCCACGACACATTGACGGACTCGGTGACATGTGTTTGCAAGAAGTTTGAGTTCCATGGCATCCTGTGTAGACACATTCTGCGGTTTTTCACCCAGAAGAATATCAGGACAATCCCCGATAAATACGTCCTGCCACGGTGGACGAAAGGTGCAAACAGGTTGCACGGTACCATTTCCTTTCCGGAGCACCCGTATACTGACTTTGAAGAATCAGAGACGTTGCGGTATAATCATCTGGTGACGATGTTCACCCGTTTGTCCGT
This sequence comes from Escallonia herrerae, assembly GCA_033070095.1. Classification (NCBI taxonomy): domain Eukaryota; kingdom Viridiplantae; phylum Streptophyta; class Magnoliopsida; order Escalloniales; family Escalloniaceae; genus Escallonia; species Escallonia herrerae. The sequence goes on along the minus strand of JAVXUP010002339.1, from coordinate 58,077 downwards.
AAAGGGTGCTGCTACAATGGTCGGATATAAACATCTCCTCGAGGTAGCTCAGCAGCAAGAGCCCATCGTCGACCAGTTGGAAGCAGCTTCAGTCAGCAATGCGGTTGACACCGAGCCTACGACGGGATCAGAAGATGACGAGCCGGGGGAGGAAGACGACAATGATATCCGGCCTTTGGATCCAATTATATCGCAAACGAAAGGCCGCAAGAGATCTACGCGGATGAAAAGCTCTATTGAAACGGCAACTCAACCTAAAAAGCTGAGAAGGTGTGCATTGTGCAACAAAATGACCGACCACGACAAGCGGAACCATTACAAGGCACTGGGGATAAGTCCAGGGGGTTTGCAAGACGGGGAAGAAGATGACGCCGAAGATGAGGACGAACAAGCTGCAGTGGACCTTTAATTTTTTGTATAAGTTTGACATTTGTAATAATTTTTATATAAGTTTGACATTTGTAATAATTTTTTCTAATAATTTTTCAACCGAATACCGGAATTATTTTATTTGATGTAGCGATTTCTGATGTAGCGAACGGATATGCATAGTCCTAATTTTTTGGTTATCATTTATGTCCGCTATACAATTTAGTGGACGTCATCGCAGAAAAACTTTTGGACTTCATTTATGTCCGCTATACAATGTAGCGGACGTCATCGCAGAAAAACTTTTGGTCTTCATTTACGTCCGCTATACAATGTACCGGACAAAACTTTTGGTTTTCATTTATGTCCGCTATACAATGTAGCGAAAATGAAGTCCGCTATACAATGTAGCGAACGTCATTCTCGGGCTGACACCGGAAGGCTGGCCCGATGCTTGGTGTAAAAAATTCTCGCAGCCATACGCCAACGCATCAGCCTGTTGGCAAAGCTCCTCGCCCATTGCATCCACCAAATCCTTCCGCTCGCACAACTTCTGGAAGAAGGCGAACGAGGCATTAACCTACATCCAGAGAGATAATAAATAAGTAACTTCATACACAGTTAGAATCATCAAGTTCAATTAAAGCACTTATTGGCCAACTTACCAGATTGTATGCCATGTGCTCATCGATCTGACCCCTAGGGTGGTACTTCTCCCCGCGTTCAAACCTTACTGGAGCTACTCTCCTCCGGGTGATGCGGTAGTACCACCCATTGTACTGTTCGATACTGATCACGGGGTCAGGCTCCGACACAATGGCCGCCAGCGTGTCCTGCCAGGAATCCCAAACCTCAAGTTCTCGTGCGCACAAGTCGTGCGCATTTGCCTTGCCAAACCGAGGGACACCCGGTGGGTTCCTGTTAAGCCTCATATCCGGCGCGCCGGCTGGCAACCCCTGCAGGCACTCAAAATGGCGCATAGCGCGATCTGGCAGCTGCCACTCTGCGACCTCGAAGTGGATCAGGGGTGTGCGTTGCAACCCAGAGAGCGTGAAGACGAACGACTCTCCCACCCGTCGCGCCAAATGTTTGTACGGTGCCCATCGCATCTGGCCAGGAGATAACGAGTCGAGCTCCCCCCGATAGTACGTAATGTTGTGATGGGGATCGTCTCTCCTCTGGTAGTGGCTGTCCTTCCGGCTGTACTCCCAGGCGCACAACCGAGGCCACACATTATCGGTTCCGTCCCTACGCGTGGGTGCGCCGGTAGCAAGGTGTTCATAAGACCACACCTGAGAGCAAAGACAAATTAAATAAAGTATCGTCAAATTTTATTGTCAATTCAACCAAAAAAAAAAGAAACGAGCGAGTAATCAAGAATTGTATGATATACCTGCAATAGCGAGAGACATGCACATATCGCTTTGGAGTCGGGCCTCGTTGCCTTGTGCAATGCTCGGTACAGGTACGCAAGAGTTGCGGCTCCCCAGGCATAATCCCCAACCTCCAGCAGGTTACCCAACAACGGTAAATATTTGACGCTGACGGTATTCTTCGACGTTGTTGGGAACAGAATTGCCCCCATCACCCACAAGAGGAAAGCTTGTGTGTACAGCACAAGCATCTGATCCGTGTAGTTATCCGGCAGAACCTTGTAGGTATCTACCAACCATTTCAACTTGATACCCCCAGTGCTAAATTGATCCTGGGGTATCGAAGTAAAGAAGTCCCTAGCGGTCCTCTTATTCGTTGCTTCCGACGGAGGAGCTATTACCGGCCGCCCCGTCACCGGTAACCCTAAGATGAACCCTACATCTTCTAGGGTAATTGTCAGCTCTCCGAGAGGGAAGTGAAACGTATTCGTTTCACTTCTCCACCTTTCAACAAGGGCACCTATTAAGTGCCGGTCAAGTTGTTGAAAGATCTGCCCATGCGTGAAAATCCCAAACCCAATCCCACGCAGTAATCTTTTCTGGGTTCTGTTCAATTTCCATTCTTTAAAATTATCGGATACTTCTACCGTGTTGAGAAGTGCTCTTTCCTACGAATTAATAAATACAATTTAAGCAAATTAAACGATATACAACGTTCCCAAGAATAACAAAGTTGATAAAATAAGTATCTTACTCCACCATCCCATATGAGCGTACTGATATGGTTTGCTTGGTCGTATAATACGGACGGATCTTCTGGTCCAGGGTTGAAATCCATTTTTCGCAACTGAAATTATGCAAAACGGCAAGGTTGGAAGCGTAAACATTCTCAAACATACAACGCTAGCACAGTCAACGCTAGCATGTGATCAGATAATACTCACATAAGTTCACATGCTGTGTATATGCAATGTACATAGATACAAACAGACACGGAATGGGATTTTACAAGTGAAATCACATGAACAAATAATACGCAATACACATATATAATCTATATATATGTATAGATACATTGACAAACGCTAGCACAATGCAGCGTTTCGCACACATTCAAAATCATGCATAAGCCGCGATAACAACTCTAGATTATGAACAAATAAAGGATTGGTTTGTGAACTTACGTGATTGATTCGTCGAATAAAGGATTTCTTGAGAAGAAATTGCGCCGATCTACTTGCCAACACCGCTAGAAGAATTGTGAGAAGAAGGAATGAATAGCAGTTTAGAAGGAATGAATAAGGGTTTCGGAGTAAAGAAAGGGAAAAACAGTCCGCTACACAGTCTAGCGGACGGTAAGATAATGACAAAGTAACAGTCGTGTTGACTGTGTCAGTCGTCCGCTACACTGTCTAGCGGACGACATTTTGGTGGGCCCAATTATGTGCTCTGCTAGACAGTGTAGCGGAGGGGGGAGCAGATGGTCCGCTACACTGTGTAGCGGACCGCTGACAGCGCCGCAAAAATATGCGATCTGGGCCGTCCATCCCTTCGGGATGGACGATCAGATCGCGCTAACAAGATCTCCCATTTTGCTAGCGCTATCAACAAATCAGCTCCCTTTGTAATTTTATCCTTCTTATATTGAAAAGTTAGATCTATCCAAGTGTATATTACTAACCGTAACAACTCGATAAAGCATGCCACTTTCACAACTTTTACAAAACCTATGTGATTATTTCACTATAAGAGTATATATCGTAATTAAAATTAAATTTGCGTGACTTAAAAGACTGCTGTGGTACCCATTCCATATATTGTGTTAGAGGCATGTTATGCCTACTCTCAATAATTGTCACCTAAGTGTATCTAAAATTATATTTTTCAGCTTTTTAGAGTATATAGCTTAAGATTGCCTGGAAAAAATATTTGAGTATAAGTAGGTCAACAAACATATGCATACCAGAAAAATTGCAGAAGAATAGTGCGGCGAACAAGGTAGCTTACTTCTACGCTTTTCATAAAACGCCATTTATTGAATCTTGTTCACTTTGTAGATTTTAAGCTAAAGTTGGTCCGTATATGGCTGAGATCATTATTCTTCCATACGATTGATAACTTTCGGAAGGAACATAGCAACTAATAAATGCACATAGAAATTAGTATTTAAGGATAAAACTAAGTGTATAGACAAGAATAAAATGGTGGTCGATCTCTCTATAATGTCAAAAGCACATATATAAGAGTCATATATACGACACAAAGTTATTCTGTTCGTTTACAAGTATACTACAAATTTTCAAGCGATCATTTGCCACTAAAATTTCTGTTGATTATGCATAAGGCTCTTAGCAAATTGGGGGAGACTTGAGCTATTTTTTCGAGTTCGATTATAACAGTGAAGCATAATCTGGAACAAAATGCATATCATAAGCATTTTTTTTAATTGGGTTTGAACACGTTATCATTGTTAAGACATTTTCTATTATTTTAGTATATTATATGTCGTTGTAACCCCTAATTAAAAACAAGCATTCAATGTTAAAGAAGTACTTTTATCATAACTGTTCAGAGAATGATAAGAGGGAGAGTGAGTGGGGGGCTAAACTTACGCCCTCTTTTTTCACACTGAATTGCCTCTCAGGAATTCAGGTCTTACATAATCATCTTTTATTGAATCCACAACCTTTGCTCACTAATAAGATGCTTTAGTAACACTTTTTTCTTAGAAACAAATGAATGTGGAATTAACCAAAAAAAAAAGTGTTCATTTATCCCCACCTATGACATACCGGTGCACCTTAATGTTACTAAACAAGGGGTTAATTTATTTTCAGAAGCAAGTATAAATACAAAAATAAATCTGACATATATAACAAAAACGTCTTTAGAATCAACTTTCTGATCATTCTTCATTAACAAAAAATTCAAGCTTTGTCTATGGTCATGTATTAATTACTCGATATCCGGGCCTCTTATGAGGCTTACCAAACACTAGCCTTAGATCTATTAAGAACTGGGCTAGGTGATGAGAAGAATTACAATCAAAAGAACTAATGATGAATGATTTCAAACAAAAACGGAACTACCGGGGGTTCTTTCATCTTTCATGTCTAATAAAAAGCAAAGCGAAGACACAAAACTTACACGAACGCCCTGATTTTTTGCAGAAATAGAGAAACCTGGACTATAAAGTAGGAAAAATTGCGTAAAATATCCCTGTCTTTTGGAGTAGTTGCAAAAAAAATCCTCTTGTTACAAAAATTGTAAAAAGACACCCGAAATTGCAAAGGTGTTGCACCATCAAATTTCCGTAACATAATGGCAAAAATGCCAAAAGTGCCCTTCTACATAAATGAAAATGGTACGCTCTTACCACTTCTCTTTTCCTATCTGATTCTCTCCTTCTCCACGAGACTCTTAGGTCTGGACATGCACGAAGGCCAGCTGCCTTGGATCGATGACTAGCTCACGGCGGCGCAAGCGGGGATAGATGGGATCTGTCTTGTTTGGCATAGATATGGACATGAACGAAGGCGCAAACAGGGATCGATTAGGGTTCGAATGTTGGTGGCCTCAACACGGGATTAAGGTTAGATCTAAGTTTCGGGGTTTGATTAGGGTTCGACCTAAGTTTGGGGTTTCGATTAGGGTTCGAATTGTTGTGGGATTGGTTTGGGAGTGATGGCTGCGACAGCGGGACTAGGCGGTGATGGCAGCTGCGACATTCGCGGTAATGGTGGTGGCAGGATTGGGTGGGCTGTTGGCGGTGATGAAATTGTTTACAGAAGTTGGCAGCGGCGGGATTGGATGAAAAATAGGGTGACGCCAGTTGTGGGTGGCGCAAGTGGCAGACGGGGTGGTGGAGGCAGGATTGTGAAGGGTTTTACACCGACGGCACACGGTGATGGCGCTAACAGCTGCTAGGCGCACAGGTCCGGGGTGGCAGTGGCGCCGGTTGTGGGTGGCGCAGGTGGCAGACGGGGCGGTGGTGGTGAGGGTGGCGGCTAAGGTTTGGTTTTGGTGGAATTGGGACTTATTTAGGAAAGATAAAAAGATAGAGGATACTTTAGACTTTTTATTATATAAAGTTTTTACTACACGCATTTTTCAAGAGCGTGAAAACCACGCCCCGTTAATTTAGATGACTTTTCTAACATTTCCAACACCTTTGCAATCTCGGGTGTCTTTTTGCAATTTTGTAACAAGAGGGGTCTTTTTGCAACTATCCCAAACCACAGGGGTATTTTACACAATTTTCCCTATAAAGTATAAACTAATAACAAAGCATATAAACTAATAACAAAGCAAAGACCATGCCAACATCGTTCAGATATAAGGAACATTGGCCACTTCAGATTCAGAAGTTATATGAACATGCTCGTGTGGATATGACTGACACCTTTTACACATTCTGATCTATACACTAATCACAGCATTGTGTACGATGATCTGCTACTAAAACCTAGTCTTGAACGTATGTACCCCCACATGTCGGACCTCGAGTAACCTTTCACCAGACGATATGGCAGTTAAATTTTCCCGGATGAGCCCTCCATATCGATCAAGCGTTTCTTTGAGAGGTTCATGATCGAATCAGCAATCACTCTGGCACTGGATTTCATATAACCACCTTAAAGGACAGGTTGCATTACATTTTCTTGTGATCAACAATCAAAGGGGAGTTTTACGGTGAAGCAAGATGCGGAAAGGATGGAAGTTCCTCTAACCTGATGTGAGCATGACAAGAGGAATATTCCTTTCTCGAGCAAACCTGAAAACCTTTTCATCTCTACTGGTTACGCCTTCAGGACTTATCTGCAAAGATGCAAATGAACGCAAAATCGTAGAGGAGACCAAGTAGTTGTATAACTCTGAAGACCAAGCCACAGAAAGATTCACTGGGTTTTTGCGCAACGTGAGTTGCCAACTCTATGCTAAGTCTCAACTTCTATAACAAATTTCACAAAATAGGGTACAGGAGGGGGCAGGCGTGCACAGAATTTGAAGGAGGACCAAGAGTTTTGTGATAATGAAATCCAAATACAATATCACCTTTAACCTGCCCAGTGGATCTCCATCTAGAACATCTGTGCCAGCATTGTATACCACTAATTCAGGATCAAACGTGTGCTCAGCAACCTAAAATTTCATTCCAACATCACATTTTACTAACCAAAAATTCACAACATATTTTATTACTGTGAAGTCTTTTAATACCAGATACCTAAATTTTTTTCTTTTTCAGTTTCTGTATGTAGTTGAAGTATAAAGATAATGACTATCCAAAAGAGACATCTTGCATGGATGTAACACCATATCACCAAAAGCCTACAACAATCTTTTGAATGTAGTAAGCACGAAGCAAAATTACACTGGAACATACTCCACTACGGAAAAAGAACCAGACAAGCCGAAAAACAAAACGTACTAGAGAACATAAACACTATGAACCAAGGATATGTTGGCAAAAATTAAGAGGAGAAGTGTAAAGACGATAACAAATTCCGTAAAGAAGATTTCAATCAAATAGCCAGTTCATCCACATAGTAGTACTAATTCTATCAGCCAAATTGATGTTATGTGGCCCAGAACAGAATCAAATTGCTAACATATCACCCAAGTTTATTCTGACAACCTCAGTTCAACCATCAGACATCCAAAAACAACAATCTTTGGTAGGATACCGAATGGTAGCGGTACCTGGGGGAAGGGATATCACAAAAAAAACAACATAACCACACAGGAAGCTAGGCACACTAACACAGATCTATACTGCTACCGAAACAAATAGCAATCCCCAGCTGTTTCAGATACTTTACGGACAAAGTGGTTCAATAACAGATTTGTTTTCTTAAATGTCGCTGACTGATGAGTGAAACGCATGATGGAGACATGGTCAAACGCGATACCTTCACCCTTATATCAATACAACTCTTGTGCTATTTGTGATAGTGATGAAGCTGTTATTATCTGCTTTGGTAATTTGAGTGCGACGAAACCAGCTATGTAGATTGTAATGGACACCAAGAATGGGTACAATGCCCAAGGCCCAACTGTGAATGCTGAGACAGGGTGGGTGAGCTTAGGAAGATGGTTGCACAGGGCCAACTGTGAATGCGGACCTTATATTCTCCTGGGGTACTCTCCTATCGAAGCCCCAACAGAGTTGATCTATCTCTCTCTCTCCTTCCCCCAAAACCCCAACCCTGGAAGTTCAAACAATCACATTCACGGACATGCACAAAGTGCCGGATAACTCGTCAGACTGTTGAACTATGTATAATAATCCTGGGGCAGGGAGGCCAATTATGGCTCACCACCCAAGAAGAAGTCTGCAAGTGGGCACGGGTGCAGACACTTCTGCCTAGGTGCAGCAGTCTGCCCACCCATTTTGCTGGGGTAGAAACCCCCCATTGGCTGGCCCCAAGGAAGTCATATTGGGGCTACCTACCTATGAACTAATCGATATTATACTTTTGAATGTGCTTCAATACTGTATTATGTCCATAACAAAGTATGAATGGTAAGATGCTGATGTGCAACAAAATTGATGAAACAAAGGAAGCCTAACATATTGCATGTTGCCTCCTAGTTGTAACTGCATACTACTCCCCAATTATGACACCCTCTTCTTGTCTAAACTGAAAGTAGAACCCATAAATGTGCATGCATGTAAACGTGCAGATAGGGCTTCAAAAAGGTCCATATAGCATTGATGTAGAGATATACGGACACGTAACGATCCTAAAGTTTCTCATGCTGGCATGTCCCAAGCACAATTTCCAAAAGTTCCATGTTAAAATTGATCTTTCAGGAAGAATTTTTACCAAACAAACCAAAGGAAAATAAAATTTGGGCAGCTGGAGAGCTTGTGGAGATGTACCTGGAGTGCTTCATCTAGTTTTGCTAGGTAGTCATCAGTTGTGGTCCCGCTCTGGTTTTACAATTGCAGTAATCAAAACATTATAGGAGAACAAACTGCACAAACTAACTTTACAAATGAAAAGAGATGGCTCACCACGACCTCAACTTTCTGATCAATGGATCTCCTTGCCTCGTGGTCCTAAATGATGAATAAAGATACAATAGTACAATGCAGATGATTACTCCGAACACTGTTACATGACTACTATGATTTTGATACCATACCCCTCTCTCCGAAGAGATTTCAAGGTTACAAACACACCACAAACACGTGCACACACAGGGAAGGGGGATACTTTCCTTCAGCAGGAGAATGAATATCTCAGAATAAGGTAACTTACAAATGGATAAATGCCAGGATTGTACATATCCAGAATATAGACTCTTCCTGCCATTAAAAGACACAATCAACCACTCTTATAAAGTTTTTTTCCGGGGGCTCATCACAAAAGGATAAGAATCATACTGTCGTTCGAAAAATCTTGCTCATGGCCATTTCCTTGATGTGCATCCAAATCAATTATCATCACCCTGAGATGGTTTGCATTTATGAGGACAAGAAAGTGATGCTCTTCAAGCTGAATAGCCTGACCCTTAATGGCAGTCTGACTATAACCATACAATATAATTTTGCGAGTGTCAGGACCTTGAAATATTCAGTAGGGTGAACGAATAGTGAATACATAGCGATATGTCAGCATAAGCACAGAATCCACCACCCTTCTGAGCACAACAGTGATGAAACCCACCGCCAACATTGATGGCCCAACCTCGCTCTTTTGCAAGCTTCGCAGCCAAAATGGTCCCTCCCACCTACGGTCAGAACAAGATGAGCACTATTTGCACAATGCAGATAAAATATTGATACAAATATGAAAATTTTACCTGCTTGCGGAATGGATAAAGGATCTTCTTCTGCACAAGACAGTTCGGTAACAAAGCAACAGGGGGGATCTGTAGATCAAAGAAAGTCAAAAGGTCAAGAATCTTAGTATGAAGAATAAATATGCCCAACATCAACCAAAACCTGATGGCTTATTTGGTAAGACGTATTATGATGAATCCTGAGAAGGTCCATAAACATCTATAATAATCTTGATGCACAAAGAAAGCGGCTGTCTTCACCAAAAGCATATAACAAAAATATCGAAGAACAAATTCTAAAGAGATAATTGATTTCAACGAGTACCTCAACGATAATGGAGACATTCAAGCTACTTTTCAAACTATTCAAGTATGACTCTGAATTCACCTGTCGCGAAACTGTGAAGGTTAGTCAAGCATAGGGAAGGATATAAAGAATATCTTAAGTGCTTCTCTAAGATTTAAAAAACAAAAAGTAAATAACGCACATATCGTGTTCCAATTGTAAAAGACAGACCCTACAAGAAGGAGGCACGACAGGGTCATGCTAATAAACAGAACTTCTTGAAGCTATGTCTTTGACACACCCTGAGCATGCCCATGATGCTTGTGTACATATCTTGCTTCCCGACAATCATTGCCATTGGCAACGGGTGTGCCTGTGATGTTTAAGTACTTGTCTCGCCACACTTCTGACCATCATCATCAGTCGCCTTGATATAATGATACACGTTGTATGATCACTCAACTTTGAGGTACTTACGAGATAAGGTAAAATCATGGTTATATATTAAAAAGAAAGTAGGAAAAAAGAAGGTTCAACCTTAGTTGCAGGAAACTCCTAATAAGGTGACGTTTCTCTCTCGGAAACTCGCTTCGCGATCCCAAGTTAAGAGCTCCATGGGATCTCGTCCCAAGTTAATATGGGAACTTGATCCCGTTAGCTGGATAGAGATGCATGGAACAAGTGAGAGAATACCTGAAAATCAAGCCCTTTTCAACTCAATTCCTTGTTTCTCTCCTCCAAATCCTTAAAGCCTCCTTGTCTGTTGTTGTTGGCTATGTAAACTATACTAAACAAATGATAATACTCTTTACTCATTTATTTATTCAAGCCGCTCCCAACCTTAGATTCTTCTTGGTGCTTACGCTCCCCCGCCCCCTTCCCCCCCCCCCCCCCCGCGCCCCGCCCCCGCTTTGTGCAACTAAGGGTTCAACAACAGGCTAAGAATAAGAAAGGACTTTATTGCTAGACTTATATCATCGTAAGAAAGGTAGTGTCAAATTAATAGCGAAAGGAGAGGTAAGGGTAGACTAAGAATTACGTGGTTAGGAGTAGAAGAACTAAGATAGGACTTGAGTACATGGATATAAGGTTAGGAGTAAGAAGAAGTAACATAAGACTTTATTACATGTATATTTATGGTTGAACATGAGTTTGTGAAGGGAAGAGAGAATTTATGTAGCGGAACCAAAGTAGATTAAGGCAGAAACTAAGTTGAGGTGTACAGTACATGACATGCATAGGCCTTGCTGATGCACAGATCTGTATTAGGTGTCATGTGTGCAAGCAACCAGTACATGACATACAGTACACTTGAACATGAGTTTGTGAGTTGCATGTGTGCAAGAACGAAGTTAGTGTACAGTACATGACATGCGTGAAGCAACTAACATACTGAATCGGACTACTAATGACATGTTACTATAGACTTTTAAATAAACTGGCGTAGGCCTTGTTAATGCACAGATCTGTATTAGGTGTCAAAACAGGCAAGACATCAGCTGGATCTCATGTAAATCAAGCTAACCTTGCTGATACAAGAGGCAAATACCAAACAAAAGTGCTGATAAATTTTTTATAAGCAGTGCTGATGTAGTACTTACGACAAGGAGATCATTTTCTGTAGCTTCTAGAGGCTCAACTATACGATTCTTTTCAAGAACTCCATCCAAGATGAGGAACCGGCAGACGCGACCCCATTTAGAAGAGTCAAACGGGTGCCTACATTTTTCAAGCTATATTAGACAAGAACACAAGAAAACCCTATTATCATCCTGGAAGGAGACCACAAATCTATTGAGTCTTAACCTTTTATGGCATGACCAAGCAATTTCCGCTACAACAAAAGAAAAATTGGACAGGAATGTTCATTTGGCACGACAACCCATTTCATTTTGTATTTTTAGCGTTGTACCATTGCTAAAGAGATATGCATGCAAAGAAGTGAGAAGTAATTCAGCATGACTTTGCTTTCTGTCGTATTTTTGCATCGTATAATTAAGACACAATCCTGATGCACAAGAAAATGCCCAAAAAAGCAATATATCTAAGGCTGATGCGCAACAAAGAATTAAAAACATAATGTCCCTGGAGAGAGCATTATTTCTGTAACGATTTTCATTACGGACAAAATATGAGGCAGTAGAGATTGGTGTAAGTTACAAAATATTAAAACTCCATTGAGTTTTCACATTATCAAAAATCTTTTAGGGTCGTAATCGATTCTCAGATTTTTGCAACTGTTAAATGTTGCTTGAACAAGATTATAAAATTAATTGAATAAACTTCGCTGTGCCATAGCGGAACACATGTAGGAAAACCCAAGTAGCTTGGAAAAAGATTATATCGACTTGAATTGATCAATCAAATAATGAGAAGACTTTCCAACTACGGATATGACATTGTTTCTAATATCTTACAATATGAAATGCCTATCTTACCACTACGATACGTTGGAATAACACATACGTATCCAAATTGCCATCGTTTTCAGTTCGTCGCTTATGCTATGGCTTCTGATACGCAACCTAGTTTCTCTATATACTTTGGGGCTTCACTTCTAAACATTGCATCATCTGCAATTATTAGAACTAAAATGACTTGTCTTTAGAATAGACAATGTGTAGTTTTTTAGAGAAGAAAGAGATGGAAGAAACTGAATTCATTCTCCATTGCAATATGCTGAATAAGTTACACAGCCTTTATAGGAAAATATACCACCAAATAAGGTATGAAATCCCTCTAAACTAGGCCTAATCGAATCCCTTATATCAAGGGATCTCCTTTATTGAATTAGACAATAATAACAGATCTACTTTCCTAATAAGACCAAACTAAATCATTGACTTGACATGATTTGCAAATCATCCAGCTTGACATGATTTTGCAAATCATACGGGTCAATGGCCTGATCTTCCTCATATTTCAACACTCCCCCTCAAGTTGGTGCATAGATATCTATCATGCCCAATTTGCTAATAAGAAACTCATAGTTAGGCGTAAACAGTCCCTTTGTGAAAATATCTACAACTTGTTGCGATGTTGGAACAAACGGCATACATACAGTTCCTACTTCAATTTTCTCTTTTATGAAGTGCCCGTTAACCTCGACATGCTTTGTTCAGTCATGTTGAACCGGATTATTTGCGATGTTAATGGTTGCCTTGTTCGCAGTACAACTTGATAGGCATGGTCAACGATCTTCTTAGTTCTTCCAAAACTCGTTTTAGCCGCATCATCTCACAAATCCCATGAGCCATCACTCTATATTCTACCTCGACACTACTACGAGCCACCACACCTTGTTTCTTGCTTCTCCATATTACTAGGTTTCCCCATACAAAAGTGCAGTATCCAGATGTCGACTTCCTATCTGTAATTGATCCTGCCCAGTCTGCATTTGTGTATGCTTCAAGATTTCATTGTTCGTTCTTTTTTAAGAATAGTCCTTTTCCTAGAGAACGTTTTAAGCATCTCAGGATGCGGTAGACTGCTTCAAGATGCTCTTCATGAGGAGAATGCATGAATTGACTTACTAGACTTATGGCAAATGCAATGTCGGGCCTTGTACGTGACAAGTAAATCAGCTTCCCAACTAGTTGTTGGTACCGAGATGTATTTACTGGATCTCCCTTGTTATCTCCAAGTTTCTAGTTCAGATCAATTGGTGTTTCTACAGGACGACACCCACTCATACCAGTCTCCTTAGGTAGATCAAGTGCGTACTTCCTTTGTGACACTGCAATGCCTTTCCTTGATCGAGCCATCTCCATTCCGAGAAAAAACTTGAGTGAACCCAAGTCTTTAATTTCAAACTCGGAGGCTAGGCACTGCTTCTACCGCTCCATCTCCGCTATGTCATCCCCAGTTAGAATGGTATCATCAACATAGACTATGAGAATGGCTATCTTCCCATCAGTCGAATTTCTTGTGAACATAGTATGATTTGCGTGTCCCTGAATATATCCTTGTCTCTTGACGAATTGTGTGAACCGTTTGAACCAGGCTCCCGGTGATTGTTTCAGTCCATAAAAAGACTTTTTCAGTTTACATACCCTTGGTCCATACTTCATTTCAAAACCTGGAGGTGGATCCATGTAAACTTCCTCTTATAAGTCACCGTTGAGAAATGCATTCTTCACATCTAATTGTTGTAAGGGCCAGTCCAGATTTGCTGTAATTGACAGTAGCACTCACTGTATTCAATTTTGCCACAGGTGCAAAGGTTTCTAGATAATCAATGCCATATGTTCGTGTGAAACCCTTAGCCACCAGATGTGCCTTGTACCGCTCAAGAAAATCATATGATCTGTATTTCGTCGTGAATACCCATTTGCAGCCAACAGTCTTCTTTTCCTTTGGCAGCTTCATTACCTCCCATGTCCCATTCTTCTCAAGGGCCCTCATTTCTTCAAGAATAGCCTCCTTCCACTCAGGAACTTGTAAGGCATCATGTACAGTCTTTGGAATCTCCACACTAGACAAATATTCTGATACCTTTACGATGAGCAATGGGTTTATCAAGGTCAGACATACTAGACTCGAACTGAGATGACTCGGAGATAGGTAAATTCAAATGAATAGGCTCAGTATGAGTATCACATGTAGCTTCAATAGAGTTCTGAATGGTCTGCGGTACAGAATCTTGACAGTACTGTGAAGCATCAGTCTCATTTCTTTGTATTTGTTTCCTCCTTGAATAAACAAGAAGTTCTTTTGAACCAGTTGTTCCTCCATTTTTGTTCCCATCAATATCATGAGATAGCCCTGTGGATTTTGGATCTAAGTTTTCATTATTTAGGCCACGTTTGACGCGGTTTTTTTTTCCTCTTTTTTTTCAGTTTTAAAAATTGGAAAAAAAAAGTGCGTTTGGTAACCATTTTTTTTTCCTTCTCTAATTTAAAAAACCAGTTTTTAAACTGAAGAGTAAAAAAAAAACTCCAAAAATTGATTTTTTTTTTCACTTTCGGTTTTTTTTTTAGACCACCACCACCACCCTCCCACCGCCGGCAGCCACCTCAGGCGACCACAGCCGACAGCCACCGCCGGCTGCCGGCAGCCACCTCCGGCCTCCAGCGACCACCAACGGCAGCCACCAACCACCGCTGCCACCACCACCGTCGACCACCGCTACGTCCCACCACCGCCACCGCAAACCACCCAAAAAAAGTCAAAATAAAAAGGGTTACCAAACACCAAAAAAAAAACTAAAAAAAAAAGGGTTATCAAACACCCACTTGTTTTTGTAAAAAAAAAAAATTAAGCTGCTCTTTAAAAACTGAAAACCAAAAAAAAAGTTTTGTCAAACCAACCCTTAAACCACTGAGTTCCGTGTTTATTAAAAAGTTTGAACCATCAGCCATGGTGATGTATTCCAGTGATATCGTAGGTTGAGAATCAAAAAACTCCGAATCTTCATCCTTATTCTCCCCCTGAAGATAAGTGTCAAAAAACAGTTTAGACTCAAAAAAGGTGACATCCATCGTGACAAACATCTTTTTAGAACACAGATCATAACATTTGTATCATTTTTTAGTTAGAGCATAGCCTACAAATACACATTTCCTTACTCGAGGATCTAATTTCCCACGATTTTGATCATGTACATGAATAAAGGCACTACAAACGAATACTTTTTACGGTAAGTCAAAAGTCAACCTAGATGTGGGAAAACTGGCTTTTAGAACACTTAGAGGTGTTTGAAAGTCTAAAACCTTTGTAGGCATATGATTTATAAGATATGCGGCAGTTAAAAGAGTTTCACCCCAAAGATACTTAGGAACCCTATTTGTAAACAACAACGCCCTAGTAACTTCCAAAAAATGTTTGTTCTTTCACTCAGCGATGCCATTTTGTTGGGGTGTGTCGTTACAAGAGCTTTGATGTACTATACCTTTTTTCAAGAAGAAATCTCATAAAACTTTGATAAAAAATTCTCTACCATTATCACTTCTAAACACCTTAATGTTTTCTTGAAATTGTGTATCCACCATTATGTAGAAAATCTTAAACACCTTTTCCACTTCAGATTTATCCCTTAACAAGTACACCCAACTTACACGTGTATGATCATCAATAAAGCTAACAAACCATTTTTTTTTCAAAAGTTGTTGAAACCCTAGATGGTCCCCAAACGTCACTGTGGATTAGCATAAACGGTTTTGAAGCTTGATATGGCCTTAAAGGGAAAAATGAACGATGAAGCTTAGCCAATTCACAACTTTCACACTGAAATGAAGATGGACTTTTACTTTTAAATAGACTAGGAAACAGGTGTTTTAGATAATAAAAATTTGGATGTCCTAATCTATAGTGCCAAAGCATAACATCACTGGAATCAAAAACACATTTAAGACAGGTACTTTCAACGTGTTTTCCAAAGTTAGTTCCATCTTCAAAGAAATAGAGACTCACATAGAGAAGAGTAGAAATTAGCTTGACACTTGAGATCATTAGTTAATTTACTAATGGACAAAAGATTACAAGAGAGCTTAGGAACATGAAGAATATTATGCAGAGTTACAGATGGAGACAACACAATGGATCCAGTCCCAGCAATTGCTGAGAGAGACCCATCGGCAATCTTGATCTTTTTGTTCCCTGCACAAGGGAGTATACGTAGAGAAAGGATGGGAGCAACTTGTCATATGATCTGTTACTCCCGAATCTATGATTCAAGAGTTATTTTGACTAGGAATGATGCTAAGAAGAGCAGACACAAAGTTACCTTTCTGAGCCAAAGAACAAGTGGGGTTTACTTGAAAATGTGGAGATTGAAAGAGTGTGTACAAGTGCTCTAGCTGTTCCTTTGTAAATGGGGACGCTTCTTGAGTACTTTGTTGTCCCTGATTTCCTTCATTAGACACTTGAAAGGCACGGTTATCAGAACCATTTTTCTTCTTCCAGTTAGGGGGCTTCCCATGAATCTTTCAACAAGTCTCCCTTATATGCCAAGATTTTTTATAATAATCACACTAAGGCCTTTTTTTCTTGTCATTATCATATTCATTTCCCTATACAACTAGAGCAGACTTCTCTACGTCTACTGTAGGTTTTGGGTTTGGGTTGGCTAACATAACCTTCCGTCTAGTTTCCTCCCTCCTAATTTCAAAAAAGACTTCATTAAGGGAGGGCAAAGGTTTTTTTCCAAGAATCCGAGAACTAACCTCATCAAAATCACGATTGAGACCCGCTAAAAATAGATACACTCGGTCACACTCCTCCTTTTTCATGACTTTTACACTATCAGTTGGACAATCCCACTCATCATTGTAACATTGATCTAATTCATGCTATAGAAAAACTATCTTATTATAATAAACAGTAACCTCACGCTCTTCTTGTTTAGACGTCCACAGTTTAGTTTTCAAATCGAAAATTTGTGAAGAGTTTTCAACATCAGAGTAAGTCTCACGCGCGACTTCCCAAACATCTTTTGCGGTAGGAAGAAAGAGATATGGTTTACCTATGGTTGGCTCATGGAGTTGCTCAACCACGCGATGATTAAGGAGTTTTCAGATCGCCACACGCTCAGGGAAGGATCGCCTGCTGCTGGTTGTCTCACGTCTCCGGTAAGATGTCAAAGCTTGCCCTTGTCATCAATTGCCAACTTCACAGACTGGGCCCATTCGAGGTAGTTCTTCCCGGTCAGTTTATGGGAGGTAAGTTGGAAGGAAAGCTGTGAGAGGTAGTCTCCTCCGCGAGCCATGGTTGGTCTGAGTATCCCACCAAGTGTTGAACTTGTTGCCTCAGAGGAATCTAAGGATCTCCTAGCTCCAGTCATGGCCGTTTTGACCATATGAAATAACTTAAGACAGCTCTAATACCATGTAGTTTTTCAGAGAAGAAAGAGATCGAAGAAACTGAATTCATTCTCCATTGCAATATGCTGAATGAGTTACACAGCCTTTATAGGAAAGCATACCACCAAATAAGGTATGAAATCCCTCTAAACTAGGCCTAATCGAATCTCTTATATCAAGGGATCTCCTTTATTGAATTAGACAATAATAACAGATCTACTTTCCTAATAAAACCAAACCAAATCATTGATTTGACATGATCTGCAAATCATCCGGCTTGACATGATTTTGCAAATCATACAGGTCAATGGTCTGATCTTCCTCGTATTTCAACACAATGTAATGACGCAAGTTAATTCATTTGTCAGCATCTACTCTTTTTTTGAATATGTAACATCGATGTGTATATTACAACCTACACGGAATTGGAATTTCGTGAAACTAACATGGTGAGCTTTGAGCTGAATACAACTATTATAAATGCACATTATGTACCTTCACGCATAATTAAGCCCATAAATACTCCATCAACGATGAAGATTCAAACTCAATTTCTCAGTTGCCCTACTCGGCAAAAATAATGTCTAAATAAAAAAGGAAAAACCAGCAAGCAAATGAACTAAACGGTGAGAGATCCAAAAGTGCGTTAAAAAGAAAGGCAGACACACACAGAATCATCAGCATTGAGATCAAGATCAAAATGCATATCCAATAAGACAAATGATTCAATTCTCACTTAACAGCAAAACTCTCTTACATGTTACGCCACTCCCGTAGAGAGCAGTGCCATCCTCTAATATCTCAACTTAATTCCGACTCACAAGCAACATGGCAAACTGGGAGCCAGCCAATTTTAAAACTGTGGATCATTGTTTTCAATTGCATAAACAAGAATGTCGCACCAAATTCACACTTTTCTTCTAGCATAAGTAGTACATGACCAATTAACCACCCCATTTACTTAATCATTTCTACTTGGGCAACTTCCTTCTGACTACTCATGTCCAATATACATATATAAGTCACCGTTCCGCTGGATTTTCTCCATTAACTTTGTGAAAGCCTATATTTAGTACACGTAGACGAGTTGACTTCTTTAATCATTTTTTTATAACCCTAACTAGACTTTGTTGAACTATATTGTACGTATTTAATCTATGGTCAATATCTTGGTTCAGTTCAATGTTTACACGTACCAAAATCGGTCATAAATGATAAAAAAAGGTGAAAGAAAAGATAAATTTATTAGAGATCATTATAAATTTGAGTACAATGAGGCCTTTATATAGGTAAGAGAAAACTATCCTACCAGAAACATAAAAGAGAATCTTAAATAAGTTATGAGAACTACAGAATGTTCTAGACAGTTCAATAGCGATAAGGTAATTTCTATATTAATATATATCATCTAACATCCCCCTCAAACTCAAGTTGGTAGAGAACGAACAAACTTGAGTTTGAAGGCTAAGCCTGAGATCCAAATTGAGATTAATTCCATGTGTAGAGTCTGGCAATGCAAGAACAGAGCAGAATTCCCGGGGCGAAGTCCAACAACCATCAAGGTCTTAGGGCGAGGTCCGGCAACTAAGAACAGATCAAAGTCCCGGGGCGAAGTCCGACGACCATAAAATCTCGAGGTGAGGTCCGGGAACCAAAAACAAGGCAGAAGTCCTAGAACGAGGTCCGCATACTAAGAGCAGAGCACGAGTCCGGGGTGACGTCCGACGACCATAAAGGTCCGGGGCTAAGGTCCGGCAACTAAGAACAAGGCAGGAGTCCCGGGGTGAGGTCCGATGACCATAAAGGTCTCAGGGTGAGGTCCAACGACTAAGAACAAGGCAGGAGTCCAGGGGTGAGGTCCGATGACCATAAAGGTCTCGGGGTGAGGTCCGGCAACTAAGTACAAGGCAGGAGTCCCGAAGTGAGGTTCGACGACCATAAAGGTCTCGGGATAAGGTCCGGCGACTAAGAACAAGGCAGGAGTCCCAGAACGAGGTCCGACGACTAAGAACAAGGCAGGAGTCTCAGAACGAGGTCGGCAGACTAAGGTAAGTGAAGAGGTTTTTTTTTTTTTTAACGAAAGAGATATGCTAGAGTTGATGAACAATAAGAGTGGTGGTGGCTAGTGGTTTCAGCATAAGCGAAGATCACTGTATATAAAAGGCAGGAAAGAACAAAATTTTGAACTCAAAAAGAAAAGAAGAGCACAAAGAGAAATAAAAGCACGAGTTGGCCGGTCGAACGACAGAAGGCCGTCCGCCGGAGTTTGCGAAAGAAGTTGAAAGACTCTCAAACCGGCGGATCATATGTCTCTATTACCATGATAAAAAAGGTAAAGGAAAAGATAATTATATTAGAGAACATTATAAAACTGATTACAATGAGACTTTTATATAGGTAAGATAAAATTATCCTACCAGAAACAGAAAAGAGAATACAACTTATAGAGAACTATAGAATGTTCTAAACAGTTCAATAGCGATAAGGTAATTTTTATATTAATATATATCATCTAACAATAAAAGTCCGTAAAAAATCCAGAGAAGAGGAAAATTCAATAGAACGGAGGGAGGGAGCATATACTAAGAAGAGAAATTTAAGGATCTTACAAATTCTCCATGCCGAGAAAAGCAATGTCGTATGAAGACGAGTAGATTAGAGGAACCTAATAAGAGAGTACGATATAAACTGATGAGTTGACTCAGTCACTAAACAGACTCAGCGAGGACTGAGTTGGTTGGTTACCTTCGAGGGAGGCACGTCGAAGTAGAGCTTACTGGACAAGATACGACTTCGCCGGAGGGATTCGACGTCGCTCAGTGAAGAAACAGGAGAAGAGGAAGACGCAGATGACATGGCGTGGGAGAGGAGTGACACACTGCTGCGAGTGTAGCCGTGGTGGTGGAGGAATTGGGAGCGTCTGGTCAGCGTGGAGGCTATGACGATTGATGATCGCGCTGCTGGACAAATTCGAAAGCGAGGTGAGGTTCGGAGAGGCCGGGTTTGACTCGGAAGTAGATGGGACTCGGAGCGAGTAGGAAACCCTGATACGTGCAAGCAGAGGTGTCGAAAACCGTCCACCCGTTTTCCTGCTTTGGGCCGAACCCAGCTGAACCACTTGATCTGTGGCCTAAGGTTTGGGATCCTCAATTTGGAATTTGGACCAGAACTAAACAAATTTGGAAGCCCACTACCCCACGGGTAACCTTCAAAATAAACTACCGCGAAGTTTTTTTTTTGGGAGCGATGAATAAGGGTGTGAAAAAGCACAACATAATATTGATATTTTAGTTTTTTTTTTTTGCTTTCTAGGCTACAAGAGTGAATATCCCATGATTTCGAATCATTGATCCTAAATGTTTAGGACTGATAAAGTAGGGGATTGATGCGATAGTAAAAGTAGTTAGGGGTTGTCGTAAAATACAACTAACGATCCTAAATAGTCACGATCATTGATCGTGAAACATACAATATTTTAGGACATTTTGAATACATGAGATGCATCAATCTTACCTAATCAATAAGAGGTTGATCAACATTTAATGCTAATTTATCATTTGCTTAGTCACTTCAATGATGCCATATGCCATTTTCTCTTTTTTCTTTTCTTTTGAATGGATGGATTTTGGCTTAGCCGGCCCGAAGATGGGCGGTTAGAACGTCTTCCAAACAATTTAAGATATCTCTCTCTCTCTCTCTCTCTCTCTCCATTTGTACCATTTTAGACTCACTTTCCTTATCAAACCACGGCACCATCATCGTGTGACAATGATGCTTTTACCAGACGACACCGTTGACGCCATGCCACCAAAACTTTCTCCTTAATATGGACATACACTAGCGGGAAAAACCAATAATCAGAATCCATTCCTTTCTTCAGCCTCTCCCAATCTCGTGGACATTTCACTGCCACATCGCATGTAATCCCTCTGCTCGCTCTGGCCACAAACACGACCACAACGACACCAAGACGGTCATCATAATTTGTTGTACCAGTTTAAAGCCCTCACTCAGCGTCACGTAAACCAAAGAAACGATCAAGAGCCTCTCAGCGTGCACCCACCATGGTTTAACAACGGAAACCAAAAGTTTCAGTGCCATGGTTCAAGAGTTTACGGGCATCCCAGCATCATCATTTACCTCATCCTCGTCGTTCTCTAGAGGAAGATTTGATCTTTTCGTACACCATCAACCATCAGATCCAGCTCGTAATGGACATCTTACAAATATGTTTGGTACGCGGACATATATATTTTTCGACGCTGATGACGACATCGACGCCAGCACCACCACTGTGCATCGACGCTGTGGCTATCGGATGATGCACGTAGACAGACGACAACACCTGGTGTAATGAAGGAAAGTTTCAGGTTTGTTTATGTGTTCCCAACTTATTTTGGTCGCACCCATTAACCACTCATGGTTACAACACCTCAACATTTTTAGCCGTCAAAGTTTTATGCTTTTAAA
The DNA here is from genome assembly GCA_033070095.1 of Escallonia herrerae. NCBI lineage: Eukaryota > Viridiplantae > Streptophyta > Magnoliopsida > Escalloniales > Escalloniaceae > Escallonia > Escallonia herrerae. Next base: position 35,989 of record JAVXUP010002339.1, on the reverse strand, counting down.
AATTGGTCAACCAAAGCCACATGCTCAAGTTACGTGCACGGAATAATTATTTTTTAAAGTCTAAACTCAATCGTGCCTTCCCTCGTAAAAGGGTTGGGCGCATCCTTCCCCTAAAAAGGGTTGGGTGCACCTCCCCTTTAAGGGGTTGGGTTCACCCTTCCCCTAAAAGAGGTTAAGCACACTCTCCCCCCCCCAAAATGGTTGGGCGTGCCTAGTACTTTGTATGGTTTGGCCGACGTCATCATTTTAAAGTCATACCCATGAGAGCTCACATCTTTGTGACACTCGTCACAATGCTCAAGCACCGTTCCCGAGTCACGTGCCCTTGGCACAACGCCCATCTAGTGACACCGTTGTTGCACCCGTCCACCATCTCTGCATCACGTGCCCCTGGCACGACACGCGTCTCCGCGACACCCACCACCAAGCCCAAGCACCGTCTCTACATCATATGCCCAGGCACGACGCCCATTTCTACAACACTCATCGCCTCAATACGCCTATGTCGTGTCACTTGCTGTGAATGACACTCATCCACAGTGCCCCCGCGCTCTCACCACTAAGCGTGTGCCCAAAACCGCACATGTTCTGCTGCTCCCATACTCTGTGTTGCATATACAGTCATGTCCCCCGGTTCTCTATCACATTACTGCGCCCTTGGGTTGGTCCATCACATCACCATACTATGCGTGCTCCACCTTGGACGAACAACATGCTTCGACCCATTCTCTAGAATGTGTAGCAGTTCGAGGAGCTCCGCTCGTAGTGCTCCGACATGAGGAACCTTAGCAATAAAATAGGCTCGTTCTCTAAGACACTATCTCGGGCTAGGACGACTCGTATGACACTAGACACGTCTTGATGTGACCCCATCGCACTCACATTATCAGTGATTGTTGACACCCCCAAGATGATGACCCCCACCACTGTCAGGTTCTACATATCTTTTGACGCCCCTCGTAGGACTTAGTAAGGGCATTGGACTGATGGCTAGAGCAAGGGCATTCTTTAATCATGCCAACATTATGTGGTCAGTCTTTTTCAGATAGGCAGAGCGAAGCTGTATGGGAAAGGCAGGGGGAATATGTGATCCAACAGTTCGAGAAGCACTGATTTGTTTAGTCCCCTAGTGATGTGGAATTCCTAGGGAACTATCAATTATGATTAATAGTCCAATGTTAAAGATCAACAAATAGTGCATTGGCTAAGTTAAATATCAATTATGATCTATCTTTAGTACTACGTAACTAATTTTAGTTTGATGCTTGGATTGATTATTGTGGTTAAAATGACTTAGAACACATTGTGCATTGCATGTGAATTCATAACCATGAACACAAGTGTGGTTTATGAAGATTAGTGAACTTTGGAGCTTACTCAGATTTCTCAAAAATATTTTATGATCTAAACTTTTCATATTTTGATAAACCTTTTCATTAACTTTTCAAAGCAAAAAATAGCACCTCAATCCCATTTTCTAGAGAAGGTAAGCCCAAAATAAGAAGGGGGTTTCTTGGGGCAGCCAAGTAGCAGTGGGGTAATACAGTTGAATGCATTCTTCAATATAGTCGACTGGATTCTTTAATGCAGTCTGCAGCATTGTTAAAAATTCAGTTCCAACAACTATTTTTGAGGATACCACCCCAACAACTAGTTTAAAATACAACGGACTGTATTAGCCATTTTGGCACATCTAATGCCTTTAATGGCTAGATTCCATGTCATCCCTACATAGATGATTTAGGGTTTCATTATACACCATGGAAAATCACATTCTAAGCCTCCGTTCTTTAGAAAAATATCAAGAATTATAAATTAAACTTTTCTCTCTTGATCTTTATAATTTAACATCATTAAAGGGAGTATCTTGTGAAAAAGGTAATTAGGTCATTACGTAGATAATAGAATGTAAAATTTTCGTTTCACCAAATGAATTTGAATTGTTTTTGATGAATATGAGAAAAAAAGAATTGTTTCAAATGCTTTCCGATAAATCTATTACATAAATGAATTTTCATTTTACTAAAATTATTACTACTTTGAAATAATTAGGAAAACATTTATATAACAATGATCTTGTGAGAAAAGTAACTAGGCCATTACGTAGAGAATAGAATGTAAAATTTTCGTTTCACCAAATGAATTTGAATTGTTTCTGATGAATATGAGAAAAGAGGAATTGTTTCAAATGCTTTCCGATAAATCTATTACATAAATGAATTTTCATTTTACAAAAATTTTTACTACTTTGAAATAATTAGGAAAACATTTATATAACAGTGATCTTGTGAGAAAAGTAACTAGGCCATTACCTAGAGAATGAAATGTAAAAATCACCACACTTCAAGGATCAAAGGATCTCAATACCTCACATTGGATGAATTTTGCTCCTTGATGACCTCCAAAATACAACTCGAATCATTTTGGCAAAAAGATCCAAAGAAGTAGAAGAAGTGTATTGCTATTAAAGTTTTATCAATACTGGATCAATCTTCAAGTGAGGAGGAGGAAGACTTGAATAACAAAAAAAATGAACATTCTTGCAAAGGAATTCAATGAGTTTTTGAAAATGAAGAAAAAAGGGAGCTCACATAAGAGCAAGAATGATTCAAGTACCAAGAGTACCTCATGGGAAAATAAGAAGAAGAAAGACTCCAAAAAAAAGAAGAAGAAAAACAAAGAAGCACTCTTAAAGACGTCAATTGAAGCCATTGTTTGACTCAAGTGAAGATGAAGGTTGTGACTTCCATGATAGAGGTGCAAATATATGCTTCATGACTCAAAAAAAAATATGAGGTAAATTCTTTATATAATGATAGTGATAAAAACTGCTCCAATGATAATATTTATGATAGTTATGCTCTTTATATGAAAATTTCATGAAACTAGCCCAGAAAAATTGTTCTTTGACAAAACAAATGCATGCAATTTCAACAGAGCTTGATGAATTAAAAAGTAAAAAATCATAAGTTGAATGCAAAAAAATGAATGCCTATTTAGCCATCTTTATGTAAAACATGTGGAAGATAGTTTGAATAGCTTATTTAGAAATACCCCTTTAAGTGAGACCTCACAACATATGTTCGGATTATAAAAACAAAAATGAGCTATTGAAAGCTGAGCTTGATGATTTGAAAAAGTTTCTTGCCGAATTTCTAGAAGGTGAAGACAATTTGGGCATATCTTAGTTGGCAATCAAAATATTTCTATAGACAAATATGGATTAGGCATTAATCTTTTGAGCTTTCCAAGAAAGAATTTTCAAAACCAAGCTCAAAAGAATGATCTTCTAAAACAATCACATGCATATTACTCATTCTCTATACATTGTGATTGGTGCAACAAGAAAAGGACATCAGACTAATTGTTGTACCTGTAGAATTGTTTAGGTGTAAAGAAAATGTGAGTTGTGAAAGGTCAAGATTTCAATTTTAAGGCTAGCACCTGTAGACACAAGAAAATGTGAGTACCAAAAGTTAGACCTAAATTATGACCGTAGGTTATACAAAGCAAAAGCAAATGGTAACAAGAATAAGGTTCCAAGAAAAGTTTAAAAGAGAGGAGCAACAAGCTAAATACTAAAGGGAGTAAACATTTCAAGATTGGAGATGCTAATTCAAATGAGGAAAGCTTCAAAGCTTGTAAAAAAAAAATTGACTTCAAGAATGATCACTCATTAGATCCAATCCTTGGTAGTTCACAAAGAGGGTAAAACTTCATGATACAAATAGCTTGCTTCTTAAGCATCGGTGCGAACTTTACCCTAAATTGTCCGTCCTTGATTGTTTACTTCTTTATATTATAAACTTTGATGCATGTCGGATTTGAATGATGATGGATGGTCCTCTTGAATTTATTTTGAAAACATGTATTGTTGATGACCATCATTGACTTTGTGAAAATTCCATGTTGAATAAGTGCTTATGGCGACTTAATGATTCACATTGTCAATCCTACACACACGCACCTTTCGGTAATCCAAAAAGGAGAGCATGCCAGGGTTATACATTTGGTTGTGTTTGTTGGATATTAGTGACATTAATTGAGGGGATCATACATCATGATGGAATATGCATACGGTAACTTGATTAAGGGAGCTTACATGTTTGAATCACGTACTATCTTATTACTCTTAAAAAAATTCTTGAGGTAGATGAGATTATTGAGTTACATTTTATATCTTTCTTTGGATCATGAAGGAACTCTTGATATCATTCGTATGAATTGATGTGTTATATGGACCTCACGCCATTGTCTTGCATACGATTATCCCTTCACACACGCATACCCTTGTTTTTTTATGAAAAAGGCGGAGAAACGATCTTGATTCTATATCCTATGTGATTGCTTGTTTTTGATAGAATATTAGATGAAGAGCATATCTTATTTTAGCTAGGCGGAGCTAGCTATGAGTTTAATTGCTATATGAGAGATAAATTGACATACTTTGAGTATACTAGAGATAATTGTATGTTTTAAGTGAGATTGATGTTCTTAATTGACTATGATTAGATTCATCTTATCTTATATAAAATATATGTTTGTCATCATCATAAAGAGGGAGATTGTTAGCCCTACAATTGCATAACCTAGGCTTACATCCAATTTTGATAATAATAACACATTGATTATATTCTAATATGTGGTTTGAGTAGATTCTTAGTAGGTATACACATAAACGCTCGTGAAGACAAGTTTGAGAATTATTTTTTTTTGATAATAAGATAATAGCATTGAAAATTAATGGTTACAAAGTTGCCCAACGACGGATGCCTAACGACGGATGAAGGTCACGACATTTTTGTGATTCTGTTTATACAAGACCTCAGTAGGTATACACGTATACACTCATGAAGACACATTCGAGAAGTTGAATATGTAGATTAAAGTCAATGGAGTATAAAGCTATAGTAGACATGCTATAAAAGCTTGATCAAGTCCGAGTCCGATGTCAAAGAGTAACAACTAATGCATAGGGTAAGTTACTTTTCAATTTATGATTGATCTTTAGTACTATGTAACTAGTTTTGATTTGATGCTTGGATTGATTACTACGGCCTAAAAATACCTTAGGACACCTTGTGCATTACTTGTGAGTTCTTAACCATGTAGACAAGTGTGGTTCTTGAAAATAAGTGAATTTTGGAGCTTACTTAGATTTTCTCAAAAATATTTTCGGAGCTAATCTTTTCATATTTTGATAGAACCTTTTCATTAGCTTCCCAACACAAAAAACGGCACCTCAATCCCATTTTTTAGAGAAGTTAAGCTCAAAATAAGAAAGAAGATTCCGCGAGACGGTCGATTGGCAGTAGGTTAATAAAGTCAACTGCATTGTTCAATGCAGTTGACTGGATTGTTGAAAATTTAGTTCATAAGGCTGCTTTCAAGGACAACACCTCAACGACTAGTTTCGAAGAACACAGTCTACTGTATTAGCTGTTTTGGCACATTTAATGCCTATAACGACTATATTTCCTGTCCTTCTTATATAAATGATTCGGGGCTTCATCATTCACCATGGAAACTACATTCTAAGCCTTCATTCATTAGAAAGACATCAAGACTTATAGATTAAACTTTTTTCTTTTCATCTTCATGATTTAACATCACTAAAGGGAGCATCTTTGTGAGCAATTCTTTGATTGAAAATAAACATACTTCAAGTTATAAATTTTTTCATCTCTTGTTGTTACTAGAGCTCTATTTCTACATATTTCCTTTCAAGAGGGTTTCTTTGTACACAGTTGATCTTTATAAAAAGATTGTGATCAAGGCTTGGGTTTGTCAAGTCTTGGGTGAGCTTTGTGGATTTAAGGCATGTGCTTAATATGAAGATATCACTTTTGTAAGGGTTTTGATCTTGACTTGGAAAAAGAGTATTGCTAGTGAATTTTATTGCTCTTGCAAGGAAATTTTTCGAAGAGGTGGATGTAAGCTTGAGTGTAGTTCAAGCCGAACCATTCAAATCTCCTTGTCAATTATCTCTAACTCAATCTCTTTTCTTATTGCTTTATAATTGCTTGAGATTGTACGGATAGCATCTTCATTGAAATATTACTTGATTTGATTGAGATTCATGCTTGTGTTTAATTAAGTTCCCCATTAGTATTTAAAGCCCTATTCACCCCCCTCTAGGTTATATTATTAGTTTTAGTTTCTAATCTTTGTCAATTCATCCCAGCCTTGGCCGAACTCATTCTCCCTTTTTAGCATTAAACACGAAAGATTACCCCTTGGAATTGGGGTGCGCCCCAGCAACAAGGCTTTGAACAAATCAAGCTCAGCCTCTCCTCTCAGATTATGGCGGTTCCTCAAAGGGGTCTCCCCCTGCTACTCTACTTGACCTCCACTCCCAGGTCCATAGGGGCATTACTTGTTAAGAAGGTGGATGGCTGGAGTGCCCCATCTACTACCTCAGCAGGATGATCAAGGACTTAAAGCAAGTTACTCCAAACTCGAGAAACACTACCTCGCCCTGGTGTACTCTTCCCAAAAATTTAGACATTACTTCTTGGCATATCAAATTATACTCATCACCAAGGTCGATCCTCCCTGTTACATGCTCACTCGCCCCAGCTTATCTGCACGTCTTACATGATGGTTGCTTCTACTTGCCGAGTTTGAGCTAATAATAAAGAATCCTACACCTCTATGGAGCCAAGCTTTAGTCAACCTTCTGGCCTTCTTCCCAAGACAACATTATGAGCTAACCTCGACCATTTGCCTGGGGAGGAATAGCCCTGATCATCGACGTCAATGAACTGTGGATGCTCAAATTTGATGGCTTAGCCACTACCAAAGGTCCTAACGAAGCACCCTTCAGGTAGGGGGCACAGGCATAGTCCTTCGAAGCTCGGATAGTGTTACCACTTCCTTGTCTTTTAAACTTGCCTTCTTTGTATCTAACAACGAAGTTGAGTATGATGCCCTTGTCATTGTACTCATGGTCGCCATTAGCATGGGGGCTAAGTCGTTGTGCGTGAAGAGGGATTTTAATTTGATCATAAAGCAAGTCAATGAAGAGTTTGCAGTAAGGAGCCAGCCTTGGCACCCTATCGCTCCTTTGTTCATCATTTGTAGGGAAGACTTGGCGCCTACAATTTGAACATCAAAACAAGTGTCACGACAGGCATGCGACCACTTGGCCACAATTGCATCCGAGATTGAAGTTGATGGCAAACAAAAGACACTTACAATCAGTAGGAGGACCATTTGTCCCAAAGGACTCCACCTTAGACGATTAGAGGCAGCTGATCGTCGACTAGCTCAAAACCCCATGTCTTGCTCATATCTTTACCCTTACAGACTTTCTACTACTGGGAGATGTTTGGTACAGACGTTGTCCTAGAGGCACTTTAGCCAGGTGCTTGGCACCCATAAAAGCAAATGAGAAACTTTAGCTCGGTCACCAAAAGTGTTGCAACCTTAATGGCCCCCCTCTCTACTGCTGTTCTCAACGCATGGGCCTCTATTGGCCATCCAAAGCTAAAGATGCTTCAGATGTTCAAGGAGCCTGCTTCGAATACCACTATGTCCTTTGCCAACATTTCATCCAATAATTATCTCATGGGATTCTTCCCCCTGACCAAAGTTCGACTCGGTCTTTCAAAAGGAAGTCGTTTAGATTTTGCGATAGAAGGTGAGTTATTTCAGGAAACTCACTTTGGAGAGAGAGCAAAAGCAACGATTAGATTTGCAACATCAACAAAGAAAAAAGAAAAAAGATAACAAAATGTCAAAAAAAGGGGGATAGAGAAAGATCTTAGAAAGGTTACTTACTCAGTAGGGATCATGGCCTAGAAGAAATTGCCTTTGAGGTGCTGTTATGGTAGTTGGGAAACAAGTTGTCAAGACTCGTTTATGAGGAGCTTCAGTATAGCTTTCTCTCGTTCTTTGCTATCAATCATGTGCTACTCTAAAGACTTAGGGGAAAAAGCTCACTCTGTTAATTAACAAGGGAGGTCTTGAAGGTTTTAAGGTGGGATTAACAAACATGAGGGTTAACTACTTAAGGTACTACTTATTACAGAGGGATACATGTCGTTTGGCAAATTGCAAAACGCTGTGTCAAAACATTTAAACTCACAAAGTTGACATTCATTGCAAATAGACACTAGCACTGACCTAATGTGGTGAAATTTACATCATCATAGTTAAATAAACCCAATACAATTTCAGTTAATATAGTCAAAAAGGAATGACAAACACTTCATCTTTTTGACTTGCCTATCCACTAACCATAAACACACAACAACCACTATCACCACCACCACCACAGTATGTTATTCCCATCCCACTATTATGTCCACGATAACCACCCCCATCGTCCTATTATTTAGGGCCTCACTTGCAATAACTCAGTTATGCACCTTATTCATGCTCAGGATTTGATTTAACAAACTTAAACTTCTATATCTGCAAGAAGCAATCCAAAAACAATAAAACCTATATGGCTTGAAATGATGATGACCTTTGAAATCTCAATCGATTTTATGTCAAATTTCAGACTTCATGGTCAAAATCCTGATTGATTTGAGACTAGCACGTATTTATATCCTCAATCAACCTGTCGTGATAATTGAAAGCGCTATTATTGATTTGCAAGGGTTCCAATTTGCACCATAATCAAAAACATGATCAAACCTTTACTTCATGGTGGCGATGGTTGCAAGTGAGATAGGTGTTGGTATATTGAATCATGTGGCTACAGAAAGATCCGTGGTATCTACAACAATTGAAGATTTGGTTATTTTCTTTACTGCAGTAGTGAAATAGGATCTTAAGGACAATTTTAATAGTTATGTTAGTATCTGGGCATCATTATCTTTGGTAACAATGTCTTAATGCGAAAGGGCAACGGGCGAAGTGCAATTTTTACTATTTAATAATGTTTAGCTTAACTAATCAAATAACAGGGAGCCCTTGCTGAAGAGATAGCCCTACACGACAGTTAGGATTTTTTTTTGTGTAATAAATTTTGCTGCAAGCCTAGTTGTAGCTAAAAGGTTGCAACCCTTCTAAGCAATCAATTTGTCTAACGTAGTCGCTATCAAAAAGTTTGTGAAGCTTAAAAGTGTTCCTAAGAATTATTTTTGAAGCAAACTTTCAACATGACAATAAAAAGCCACACCCAATTCAAGAACACACTATTTACAAGTGAATTGACCAATTGGCCGCCTGTAGTTAAACACTATAAAAAATTATAACACTCCACAAACATTTGAAAAATCTGGGTAAATAACAAAAGAAAAAAAAAATTCATCCCAACCATTTAGGAACGGGGGTTGGGGGGGGGGGGGGCTGATGCAATAAGATGAGGGAATAAGGAAGGCAAAGGTTGTTAGACAATCTACCCAATGGTCCTTGATGGTCGAGACCATTATCCACCCAATATTTTCTACTGATCCCTTAATGTTAATTATGTCGGTGGTTTGTTGTTCAATTTAAAATTAAATAGATTAAAGTTGAGAAGAATGAATAAATGCTTGGTTTCGTTTAGGCAAGGGTGTGCTGGCTACGCAGTGGTGTGGGGCTACCACGTGTGAATTCAAATATTTAGATTGCTGAATTATTCAGGGTCCTACAGTTAACACCACCTTGCAAAGTTCAGAGAATAACTCCATTCTGTCAAGCTTTGCAGATCTTGAATTCTTCGTGCCAAAGAGTAGTGTCAAACTTTAAGAACTACCGTCCATCAAGCTGTTACCGGCGATAGGACGAGGGTAGACTTGTTTTAGACATGTTGTTACTTTTGTATTATGTACATCATATTTGCTTGTTTAGGATCGTATGTAGACGTCCAAGAAAGCTGGAATGCCGTTTGTTTCGGTATGAGGTTAAGGCCGCCTACATTTTTCCTCTATTAGAGACAATTATTGATGATAATTTATGTATTAGGAAGATCTTAACGGGTTATTACGCTACCCCGCTTCACTATTCGTCGCTAAAAATATATTGATACTCAGAAAAATAATTTGTAGCTAAAAACACATGTCGATACTAAGTATTTAAAAATCGTTGCTAGAAATTTTGAATTATCATTTACGCTAATTGTACTAAGTACGTCCATTAATATCACTTACAATTTCTATCTTTAAATTATAAGTTATGATTTTTTTGAAATTGTCGCTAAAGGTTGCCAATAGAATTCGATCATGTTAATCGTCACTAAAAATCTAAATAAATATTTCTTATAACTACTATCATTAAATCGCAACTTAATTATAGTTTCTAAACATTACCACTAAGGATAACAAAATTTAATGCTCACCAATTCGTCGTCAAAGATTCAATAAATAATTAGCTAGGATTTTTAACGTAAAACTAGCCTCTCGTTTTTGGGGTGTTACAGAAACAGTTTACAAGAGATCATCTAAACATATAATCGATCAACACAAAATGGTTAAACAAACTTGCAAAATGCTAAAAAACCAATGATATACAAAGTAAACAAGCTTCAATCCGAGCAAGATCGAGGAAGCCCCATCATATTTGACGCAACAAAGCTCATACATTCACCACTACAATGCATCAGATCAGCTAAACCTCACTATTTAACCGAGACATAACAAAGCAAAATCAGCATAGATGTTTGACTAACTAGATTGTCGTCGCTGTCGTCAAATAGAGTAGATCGTTGCTGTCGTCGCTATCGTCACTATCGTCAAAATAGTAGATCGTTGCCGCTGTTGCCGTCAAAATACTAGATGATAGCCGTTGTCGTCTTCATAGTACATTGCCGCTGCCATGGCGAGGTTGAATCCAAGAGAAGAGAGAAGGAAGATCGTCGCTGGCTAGCTGCGATGAGGTTGAATGAAAGAGGAGAGAAGGAAGAGATGAGCTCAGAGAACCAACGTCGGGTAGAAGAAAGAGAGAAACAACGGCAAAACATATAGGCTGGAATTGCAAGTTTGAGGCTGGGCCTTAAGAATTGAAGTGTGTGCTTTAAAGTAAGTTTTTAATTTTATGGAGTTGGGTATAAATTATAGTTCCAATTCTAAATAAGCTTTCCAATCAACAGAATTATAATTCTTAAGGTCCAATTCCAAAATCTATCTCAATTCCAAGGTTAATTTCGTGATCGACCCTAAATGATATTAGAAGTCCAAACAAATACTTCACTATCTCTCTCCATTAGTATAGTATAAATGTTTCTATACTTAGGCCTGTTTTAAATAGCATTTACTTCTTTTAAAGTAACTTATCAAGTTAACCAGTAAGTTAGTATCTAGCGTTTGTTAAAAAAATTAATCATATTATCTTTTTAGGTCGTCCTACAAAAATTGTCCACTTTCTAAATTAAGAAAGATTCTGTAACTAGTTTTACGTATTTACCCTTTTTTTTATTCTATTTATCTCTTAAAATTTAAGTCTCTATTAACTCATTTTCTCTCTTCATGCGCCCTAACTTCTTACATTTTTTTTATTCTATTTCTCTCTGCAAATTTAAGTCTCTATTAACTCATTTTTTCTCTTCATGCGGCCTTGTTTCTTACATTTTTTTTATTCTATTTCTTTCTCCACATAACTATTTTTTTTCTCCTGATCAACTTTCTTTCCATCCTCTCTCTAAAGAGTAGAATAAAAAATGTACAATATATGACTTAAATCTTTAATCTGTGTGGAAAAAAAGATCAATTTATGTAGGATAAAGAGAGTAATATTTTAACTTTAAAAATGATAAAAATTGCTGAGGAGACATTTATTTATGGATATGCATATGAAATTAGTTTGTGGCAGGAATTTTGATGACCCAAAAAATATCCAAATATAATAGTCTTTATTATGCATTTCAAATGAAAGAGAATTTAATTTCGAGTCGGACACAAACTCAAAATAGCTTAAAAGAGCTTTGCATGTTTTAAACTTCTGTTTGCAAGCAACAAGGTCTGAGCCGGGAGCAGGTAAGCTGCGACAAATGGATTATATATATATATATATATATATATATATATATATATATATATATATATATATATAAATAAATCCAGCGACTTTTCTCCCTTCGTCTCCTCATTAAATAAATCCAGATTGATTATTACTCCCCACACGCGCGCGCACACTAACACACTCTCTCTCTCTCACGCACAAAACATACACACACTCACTCACTCACTGTTTCTTTCTGTCTCTAGCAACACCGCTTGTAAACCGCGACAATTTCGCCGACACAGAATCCGCTTGCCTGTTAACCTGCGCCGGTCCGCGTGCCGTGCGCCGGCGCCGCTGTCCGCTGTGCAATGACTCGGAGGAGATCGTCGTCCTTCGAGCTCCGCATCTTCGCTGCCACCGTCGCCTACCTTCTCTTGTCGGTCGCCGCCGCCGAGTCGGATCAGCTCGACGAGGCTGCACTCAGCAATGCCACCGAGTCGAGCAATGCGTCCCGGTCACGCGCCAGGGAGGAGAGCTTCGCCGGCATGATCGATCGAGCCCTTGAGAAGGAGTTCACCGAGGGTGATCAGAACGAAGGTTCGCAGATCTGACCTCTTTCAATCTTACTTAGGGCTTCGGATTGCGCTCTTTTGCTAGTGAGACTGAGATGTGTACGGAGTGAAAAACATGATTCATCTATTTAGATAGCCTCGTAAATCGGCTAAAAGGGGAATATCTTAGGAATCAGTGATCAATTGAAGTGTATCTACTTTGATATGAGGGTTTTTTCTTCTAAGAAAAAGCGAGGCCCTTGCCGCTGCGCGCATTGGATACCTTTGGAATTATAATGCGGCAATACATGTAGGAAGGTTTATGTTGAGATTCTTTAGTTGTAATAAGCCCTTTTAGAAGTGTTTATTGCAGAAAGAAGCAGTGTTTCTGTGTCGAGGTTAATGGTTTTCATATCTTTGACTTTCAAACAAACACTCTACTCTCCATTTGATGCCTTTGTTTACCACGTGCATTCGGAGCTATAGAACTTGTAATGTGGCTATAGAAACAGAAAGAAACATCAAGGTTTATTCAGTAATAACGTTTAATAAGTGATAAGTGGTGAGAGTAATGTGTATTCATCAAGAAACTCACTTTTTAGCTATGGGATTTGTAAACACATGTCGTTGTTTTGATTGTTAAGCTCATTTTACTTTACATTAGTGGCCTTGTCTAATTCGCGTGTTAGGGCCTTACGACTGTAGAAAGATAGTGTGAATGTATGATCACCCTTGTATAAATGTTAATTGTTATAGACAGTCGAATAATAATTTGAAGGTTTAATGCATGCCCCCAAATGTTTTGACTTGCATTAATTGGCAGCCAATGATGCCGGCGGCTTCAACAACAGTGTTACTGAACAAGAGGTTGGTTGTATTCTGTTACATTTAAATTCTTCACACTTTGGTTCCAGAAAGTTAGTCTACTCATTCTCATTATGAGGGATGGATGCACTATAATAGTTCGCCTGAGAAGTTATTGTGCTTATGGATTTCAATTCTGCTGGGAATGTAATGCCACCATGACCTTGCAAATTATGAGTGCCCAATTGGATTTAGTGGAATAGTTTCACACAGTATAGTAGTGAAGGTGGGCAGTACTGGGGATACATGGAACGTGGTGTTTAGAATGTTGTTCCGTTGTCAAATAAGTTGAGTCTTACAACTTCTTTAATCATGGCAATTGGTTTTAGGTTGATTGTATCTTTCTTAGATTCAAATATTTACCATGATACATCAGGAAATTAGCATGAGTTAAACAAAGTGCTTCTTGCTCCTTTTCAAATTTATTAGCTATCCAGCAGAATATAATGCAACTATAGCCTCTCGCTGTGAGCAGTGTATCTCACATACACTATTAGAGTGCACTTGTCCCTCTAGGATATACGGTTATACTTCCAGCTGATTTATGGAGGATGCTTGACTTACACCATATTGCATTTTTCCTTTTCTGATTTCATTGATTACTGATTATTCTCTTAATGTCTACTGAATGTATCCAGTTTACATTTTTTTTTTCCCATCAGGCTGTTTTGGAAACTGTAGCTAGAGTTAAGTCCAAGAAAAACGACACGAAAGAGGAAAAGTACATGCTTCTATCTTTAAAATCCATATGGTTTATATTACTTTTTCTGCTTTTTTGGGAATGCTAATGTCATAGCACTTGTCTTTCTGCCGGTTTGTTCACAACTGTAACATGAACAAAGTAGACTCCTGTGAAGTTGAAAATGCTAGGCAAAAGCCAAATTTCCTTTGCCATTAGCATTTCCCTTTTAATTCACGCGTCCTTTTTTATTGTTGCAAAGATGTACTCCCCTCACATCATCGAGACGATCATTTTAGGTCCTTTCAACTCCATCATGTTTTTAATCTGGATAATGACAATGGTGCAGAAGAGACTCCAACGCTGATAGATAGAAAGGTAAATTTGGTTCATTGAACAGTCATACATTGTAGTCTTGCAGATACTATACATTGCAGGGAAGGTGTAATAGTTGTTGCTCTTTTTACAGGATAATGTGTTTATCATATCTAATTTCAAGTCGAAATATCCAGTATTACAATTAGACTTGAGGTAAACCAACTGAACTGTTATGTGGTACTATCAGAGCTACTTTGCAGTGGTCAATTCTTTCCTAACATAAACTGTTAACATGTATTTCAGGTTGATTTCAGATCTCGTTGTTGTTATTGTATCTGCAACGTGTGGCGGCATTGCATTTGCTTGTGCTGGACAACCGGTCTGATCATTGTTCTTGATCTATGTATAGTTCCGGGTCAATCATTTTACTGCTTTCATGCAGTAAAAGTGTAGATTTTATCCGTTTTGAATCTTGCAGGTTATTACTGGGTACCTGCTAGCAGGATCTGTTGTTGGACCTGGTGGGTTGAACGTCATTAGTGAAATGGTGCAAGTATGTTTTTAATTTCATAAATCATCTGCACTTCTAATATTAGTTCGCACGCGTATTTTCTTAAAGTGCCCTTCAGATAGTGCATGACGAGTGATGCTAAATATTCTATTCCATTGGTCCACATATTCTTCTGAGAGTTGATTTATTGTCTAGCCTTTGAAGGGCCCCGGGTACGAGGTTTCTATGATTGCGCGTCATACCCCCAATTTTGTTGGAAGCTATTTCTTTATTCCGAACTTGTGAGCTCTAGACATCATTTATATGCTTCCACTTGGGGGTAAACTTGGGGGTAAAGTCTCAATGACTTGGGGGTAAAGTCTCAATGACTTGTTTCAAACTTCCGGTAGAAATTGAGAAGATGGTGCTACCAATTAAGGAGATGTGGATACATCCTTCATTCAATGATTGACCTTTATTTGCAATTTTGGTACATAAGTTATTTATTCTGGTGAAACGTGGTGGTGGAATCTTTGCACTATTAGCCTAAACTCTGCACTACAGAGTATCTTTCTAGTGCCTACATACTAAAGTTGTTGCCTAATATAATATGACCATGATATTACAGTTTGAGGACCCCTTCATCAATTATGAAGACATATGTATTATGACACTTCTATCAGTGCGATTGACAAGGACATAAACTTAACATCGTAACACAGCTGTCAGTAGAGAATGTGGAGTATCATTTGGAACTCAGAAAACAAGAATACTTGTCTCTTGAGAAGTGAGAAGTACCTTTGGGATGTTAGGGTGATAGTTTTTTAAGCTTACAGTTGCTTTAAAAGGTTAAACTGTAGTGTGGGCTGTGCAATGTAATTTCTCCCACATATGACCCCGGGGCACTTCACGTGGAGACACATAATAAGAAGAGACCTCTAGGCAAATCACAAGTGCACAGACCTCACTAATATATCTGTTTTGATAAGTAAAGTATTATTTTGAAAGCTCGCCAGAGGGGGTGAATCTCATAAAAAAGAAGAAGGTCGACCACCTATGCACAGCAGGAAGCTGTCGAAGAGATCTAAAAAGGCCTCATTGGAAGAAAAAATCAACAATAACGGGTTGGGAAAAATAAACTTTTGAGTTGGCCACTGGCGTCTTCACCCCCTCCCTCAAACAACTTTCTGTTTCTTTCTTTCCACGCACCAGAACAAGCAAGGGAAATAGTTCTCCCAGCTTAGCAGCTGCTCCTCCTCCCCTTGAAAGACCAGCTCCAAAGCAAATCTAGTAAGGAACGTGGCATCAACCAATTTATGCCCACAAGACAGAACACCGAATTCCAAAGTTCCCTGGCCACTTGACAGTGCAAAGTGAGCTTTACACTGACATACAGGAGGGTGAATGCAAAAAGGAAAGAGTTGAACCCAAAGACCGTACTGAATCAGAGCTCTGATACCATTTTTTGTCAAAATGAGTCCAACAATATATATATATATATTAGAATTAGCTAGTCATTGCTAACTGTTCAGACATAATGCTAATATGTGAGTATTTTTTTTTTATATCGAGATTTTATAAATGAAACCATACACGTGTACATGCAACTTTTTCTAACAAGTTTTTTATACATATAGGTCGAGACCGTGGCTCAATTTGGTGTAATTTTTCTTCTTTTTGCGTTGGGGCTGGAGTTCTCCACAACGAAGGTGGGTTCCTTATACTCCGACATTAAAATTTTTGTCTACTGAGATGAGAAACAGAGTTATAATCATTGCCAAAATGTATTTGTACATCATCCTCTTCTAATTACAGCTCCGAGTTGTTCGAGCAGTTGCAGTCCTGGGTGGCCTGCTGCAGATTTTCCTATTTATGTGCCTGTGCGGTATTACAGCCTCGGTATGTGTGACGAACCTACCAGAACTTGTATGCATATTTCTGGATATGGCCGCTATACTTTACCTTGTTAGTAAGGATTCTGTAGAACTCATCAATTTGTTAGAGGTTGCACATCATAATATTTACCTACCTGTATAACAGTTTCTGAAATACACATGACAATAATCGATAACCATGAAGATAAACGGAGGCTAATGATAAATAGAATTGACAAAAATGTATGCTTGACTGCCATGTGATGAATTCTGTATTGTCATTGATATCGATACATCTACAAGAATGCTATTGTCTTTAGTCCATTCATTGCTGTTTAACTGGAATATATGGAACTGGCAGTGCTGTTTTTAAGCTGCCAATAGCCCTCCAATGGCATATGGTAACATAATGCATGTCATATGGGACAAAATACTGGTAACATGCAGTTAGAGATGGCATCGTAGTTTCTATATTGAAGATATGTATTATGGTGTAAAGACAAAGTAAAAAAACGTGGAAACAGGAGTTTGTTTAATTTTCCAGCTTACAGTACCTTTAACCTTTAACCCTGTGTCAACCCAACTCTTCTCTCCTTATTCGTTTTTGTGTAGTAGCTTGCATCTGTGCGTACTGCATATGATATGTAGCTCTAAGGCCTTTATATGTCTAGATCACGTAATACAGTATTGCAGTCTGATGTATGCTACTAAATGATGTTTGCAGCTATGTGGTGGTAAGCCTTCAGAGGGGGTATTTGTTGGTGCATTTCTTTCAATGTCATCAACAGCAGTGGTAAATTTTTTTGTCTAACTGGCCCTTGATGCTTTGATGCGCAGTTAGAGTCACGTTACCTAACAAAATCTGATGGCTACCTTTTCACTTCATTTGGCTACAGGTCTTCAAGTTTTTGATGGAGAAAAACAGTATCAATGCTCTTCATGGGCAAGTAACTATTGGAACCCTTATTTTGCAGGTGATTGCTTCTTTCTAGCAAGAGGCATCTCTTAAGTTTTTCACGTATATAAAGAACTGCATCCTTAAGATTTGGACTTTGAATCCAAAGAACTTAGACATCCTCTAACTCTGAAAGTGCTACTTGGCTTGTTGACGGTATCCTCATTGCTGAGGCTCTTTCACATCTTTAGTGACAATCAAACCAGCATTTCACTGATATTTCTTGTCCTGTTCTATAATAAGGACAAACCTATATGGGTCTTGGATTCTCAATTTCTGTTTCTCTTCCAGGACTGTGCTGTGGGTTTGCTGTTTGCTCTTCTTCCAGTCCTAGGTGGAAATTCAGGTGTTTTACAAGGAATAATGTCCATGACCAAATCGTAAGTTGATCACACTATTTTTCATCATTTGAGCCAGATATCAGCCAGACTTACCTGCGTGTTGTTTCTCATGGTTCTTATTACTCCCTTTGGAAGTCTTGGAGAATAAAATGACAGTTTTTTAGGGTGCTTTTTAACTTAATATCAATTTTCAGCATTTTATGAACTGTTCCAGGAACTTTTCCTTCCAGGATTTTTTTTCATACAAACGAGTTTGAAAAAGGCTTGCGAAAATGGCTATTTTGATGCAACAAACATTTCTGAATAATCATTGCACAAATACTTCCTAGTTTTGTTCTTTGAATGACAAGTTAAGATGTCCGTCTATTATGAGTTCAACTTGTGCATCACATATTTATAGCTCGCATAATGTGGTTATCAGTTTTCCTCCATGCATCTGGAAATTGACTTTACTTTTGCACGGATATCATCTTAAAATTTGATGATACCATCCTCTGGGATTTGTAATGGTAGTGGAATAAGTTATGAGCATAGTTATTAAAGGCGCAAGTGCACCTAAGGCGCAAACGGTGAGTCTAGGAGCAAGGCGCGAGTGCACGCCTTTTCAAAATGAGGTGCAAAATTAAAATAAATAGATATCAGCGCATTACACCGACATAATCAGGTTAAAGAAATTCAGAACATGGCAATTTTCAATATTAGAAAAAGTTTCAAATCCGATGCGAAGTAGTAATCGTAAGTGAACATGACAATGTCATCCTCATCATCAGTGGGGGCTAAGGCACAATGCTTTCTTCAAAAGGGAATCATAGGCTTTATGTCTGGTAGAGATTCTTCCTGAATTTCATCTTCTTTGTCTACGAGGTGAAGTGAAGGAGTGGATTTAATTGAAAGAGAGCAACATTGGCCATGGGGCGCTAGCACAATGAACAACGACAAGAAAATTAATTCATTAGGGATTTGGCGTTTTAGGTTTTCTTGTGGTTTAGATATTGATTTTTATGTTATGAAACAAAGAATCAAAGACAATGAAAGGTTAAGATGATGCAACGATGCAAAAATCAAAGATTAGGATTTTTGGGTTTTTTTTTTGCACCTCCACCACGGCCTTGCGCCTGGGCCCCTAGGCGCGCAAGGCGCACGCCTTTTTGAAGGGCTTGCACCTAGCCCTAGGCGCGCAAGGCACACGCCATTTTGAAGGGCTTGAGCCTAGCCTTAGGTGAGGCGCAGGGAGTGCTCCTTGCGCCTAGGTGCGCCTTTGATAACACTTGTTATGAGAGAAAATTGTCTTTAAGTGACTTCGCATTAGTCATTGTGTTCAAAATGAGTATTTGAGGTATTTATGTGCGACGACGTCCTGATTGTTGTATTAGCCAGGTTGGTGGTATTGATTGCATTTTTGGCTGTCTTGTCGATATTGTCCCGCACGTGTGTACCTTGGTTCCTTAAACTGATGATAAGCCTATCTTCACAGGTATGCATTTCTCTAGTCCAGTTAAATTACTAAACGGATCCTACATCACCTAACGTTTGCATGTGTGGCTTGAATGAGCATGTGCGTTGATTTTTCCATGATTCGACTTTATTATCTTTTTACGAGATTTTCTTTCCCTTTACAGACAAACGAACTGTACCAGCTGGCATCAGTCGCATTCTGCCTGCTTGTAGCTTGGGTTTGTGTTCTTCTCCATTCTTAATCTTTTTAATTTCTACTTCCATGTGGACATCATTGCATTTTACAGTTATATGTGTCGGTTTTTGATTGTGTCGCCTCTTAATGGAAGTTGGATATGTTCACCCACTTTCTACTTTAAGAACTAACCGGAAAGTGAGTTACTAATAAGCTGAGTGCGGCAGAAACCGTGGGAAGGAACAAGAACGATGATCTTGCCAGAAAAACGGCTTAGAACTAAAGTGACGTGCAAAAGGCCCTATGGAAGTGCGTTACAAATAGGTTCTCGAGAGTACAATACAAATCAGTCTGATCATTATCATCAATTTCTTTATTATCATGTAGGCCTTTGTCTCAAAACTAGTTCGATTGTGCTGTATGAATCCTTTTCTTTCATTTTTTCCTCCAAATCTCCGATAAATTTCTAGCAATTAAGTCTCTCCTCACTATTTCTTACCATGTTATCCTCGCTGTATCCCTACCTTGTTTTACCCCATCATCTTTGCACAAATCACTTCATGGTGGGGCATCCAAAGTCTTGGCCGTATGTGACCCAAGCGATGTCCACTTCTTTGTTATGAAATCGTAAGGTACGTACCGGTACGTATTGTTTTTGACTTTCACTCGTACAACATGGGATAAGTTCTGTATCGGCTAAATACCAGTTAATCCGGGATTTACCGGGAAGCGTACTGGTCGAAACCGTCGGTATACAGAAAGACAACTAAAGGGCGATGAGCTATTGTATGTGCTTGGTTGAGCGAACTAAATTATTTCGTTGGAATTACGTTAAGCAACAATATGATTTATAAAAGAGAAAGGAGTTTAGAAAGGATAGTGATAAACTAAATTTTATTAACATAAGACGTTTTAGGATTCACTAGGGATATTGCATTTACAGATGGGTTGAACCATAGTATGATAGTGAGTCCCTATCCTTCAAAATATGAAGGGAGGTGGCCTGGCTATTCGTTACAGCAAGGGAGCCTTGCGACCTTATGTGAAGGCCAAGGAATGAAAGAGCCAATGATTAATTATAGATCTAGTGACCGATTGCTGGCAGATTCCACCGAAGTCCTCTCGCAAGTCAACATGACAATGATTACGGTTGGTGTTACACTTGATGAAGACGATCTGGTGACAGCTAGGGACGCGCACATAGAGTGCAAAGCGAGTTCTTAAGTGAGAGGTCCATAATATTCAGTACCTTGGGTTTTGTTCGGAAAGCAGGCAAAAAGGATTAAGGATTATGTCCAGATCTTCACATTTCAAGGTACGATTCATGAGTGACGTGGAATTGTGAATTTGGCTATTTTGGGCGAAGAAGGTGAGAGTTGCCGCCTTTTCTCTCAGAGTACTTGTTGTTATATGTGTTTTGCTGTCTGCTGTACTTCGGGCGTCGCACTCTTTATATGGTGGATGTCTATGTTTAACTCACAGGTTAGACTAATCGACGTGCTACGTCAGTTAGTTACGTGGTAGAATTCTCCTCTTGGCCACGGTTCTATAGTAATTTTTTCACCGACTGCCAATTATTGAGTTATTCATCTGTCTGCACTAACCAGGTTGTAACATGTTCATAAGTGACATGCTACAATGGGCCTTTGCTGTCTGACCATTTATCCCATGCGATCTAGAGCCTAAGGAGCACTTAGTCCTACCCATTTGTTAGCAAAGGTGTTTAAGACCTAAGTAGCACGGACACGGACATGGACACTGTGTCGGACACCGACATGGACAGGGACACCGGACACCGCAATTTCTAAAAAAATCAGATTTCGGACATCGTGGACACTTCTGAATTTTTAATATATATTTATAAATATATATTTATTAAATATCAAATACATTCCACAATTTGAAATAGTATAAAATAATGAATAACCACCAAAACAAGGAATTCAAATACAAGTCATACTTAAAAGATAAATCCAACATAGTACATAAAAAACATACTTAGTACATAACATAAGAAATTCTTAAGTCTAATTCATACTCATACCAATAGGAAACACAAAATATTTATTTGGTCATTGTCAATACATGTATACATGACAAAGAAATTGACTGAAATATTCAACGAAGAAGTTGATTGAAACATGGCCGTTCCCATTGTTAGATATACACCACCTAATAATTGAGAGAGAAAGAAAAAAAAAGAACTGAGAGAGAAAGACATGGTCTCAGTTGGGATCCAAAGCTAGAAGTTGCTTCAGTAAAAAGGAAAAAAGAAAGAGACCACGATAGAGAAAGACAAAGGGCACCTGTTGGTGGAATCCAGCGACCGCGGCTAGATCCTTTGGCAATAACAGCGAGATTCTCCGGTGACAGCAGCATCAACCCTTAATGGCTTCGTTCTCTTCGACAGATAGTAGCTGTGAGGGGAGGGGGGAGAGAGAGAGAGAGAGAGAGAGAGGGTAATGGGTCAATTAGATTAGGGCATATTTGGTAGTTTATTTCTGAAGGATCCCCAAATATAGTAATTATTGTAGTGACCCCCCAAAATAAGTTTCAAAAATCTCATATTGGCCCCATATGGTCCGAAGTGTCCAACACTTATCGATGAAGTGCCCGACACAGTGTTGGAAATTTAAAAAAAAGAAAAAAAAAATTTGGACGCAGCTGAGAGGTGTCGGACACGTGTCCGGCAGTGTCGGTGGGGTGTCGGTAGGCTAGAAAGCAGTGACACCTCATATAGGTCGAGGTATGGTGTCCGATATCTATCGATACCTCGACACCTCACCGACACCTCCGGACACATGTCCAACACCTCTCAGCGGTGTTCGAATTTATTGATTTATTTTTTAATTACCGGACACCGTGTCGAACACATCTTGAAGAAAGTGTCCACACGTATAAGGCCAAAATATGATATGTTGGGGACATTTTTAGAAATGAACTCTGAAGCCAACTAATCAAATCGACTCGGAAAAAGGTACCCTTCTTCTTTCTCTCTCTTTTCCTTCATTTTGTTAATGGAAGCACCCAAGCTAACCAGTTCATAGGAAGATATGTCAACATATCCGACCTCATTTACAGACCCATCTAGCTATATATGACATCTCCTTGATTCTTTTGTCCCATGTTCTTCTCTCTTGTTACTGTTGAGACTCTAATCTTGTTACTCTTGAGACATTCATGCTACTATCTTTCTTTCTCATCCGTTTTGAACGAAATTCAGCTACTCAAATTGATGTTTATTCTTATTATGTACATATTTAATACATATATATAGATGTGTGTATATTATATAAATATATAATATATATACAGAAATAAAATAAAAATACATTAAAAAATTCAGCGGTGTCTTGAAGTGTCCAAAATTTGGTTTTTGAAAAATTGCAGTGTCCGGTCGGTGTCGGACACAGTGTCTGTGTCTGTGCTACCTAGTCGGTAGGTTTAGGACATCATATCTCGACCTAGGAGAGGTGTCGGTGCTACCTAGTTTAATGCTCGCCTTCGAAGCACGGACACCTCTCCTAGGTGGAGGTATGGTGTCCTAAACGGACGGACACCCTGACACCCTCTGGACACCGGCCGACACGTGTCGGACACCGCCGATCGGTGTCGGAATTTTTTTTTTTAATTTCCCACACCGTGTCGGACACTTCCTCGAGGAGTGTCGGACACGGCGTTGTGCAGTGTCGGACCGTTTGGGTCTATTTTGGAACTAATTTTGGGGGGTCAATCTATAATTGTGCCCTAATCTGAGCCATTACCATCTGCTTTACTCACCTCACGGGTGCTGTCTCCTTCCCTCTCACCTCACGGGTACCCTTCTGAGCCGGAGCTGTAGCCGGAGTTGTCGCCGAAGCTCAGTAACCAACATTCCGAAGCCGAAGCCGAAGTCGACAGATCCAGTCGCCGTGGCTAGCTGCTGCTGTCGCCGTCGCCGTGGCCCGAGCTCACTTGATCGTCTCTGGAGGTCCTCCGCTGCCATTGCTGACCCACAGGTCCTTCGTCCTCATCTCGTCTCCTTCTTCTAGTCGTTTCTTTATTTTACTTTTTTTCTTCCTCCATCACAACTCAAGAGTCGTTTCTTTTTTCTCCCACTGTCGAGAGCCGTTTCTCTCTTTCGTTTTTTTTTTGACTTAGCATTTGTACTGATTACTGTCTCTTTCTTTTTTCTTTTTTTTTTGACTTAGTTATTTTGTCCGGTACTTAGTTTCTGAAATTTTACTTGTATTAGTGTATATTTAATATTACTTGTAAAATGTATTTGATATTATATATATATAATAAAAATATATTTAAAAAATAGCGGTGTCCTGCGGTGTCCAAAATTTGATTTTTTAAAAATTGCGGTGTCCGGTGTCCCCGTCGGTGTCGGTGTCCGACGCCGTGTCCGTGTCCGTGCTACCTAGATGCTCGCCTAAGTGCGAGGTGACTTCAGGCGACACAATAGACCCTCATGAGCCTAGGCCAAAGCGAGGGCTATTAAAGGAGGCATATGCTTTTCCGGAAAAGGCGTGAGGGGGTGAAAGGCGTTGGGCGGACAAAGGCACACTTGAGTGAAAAATCATAACTCAAAAGAGCGTAAGGTGAGCGCCTTGCTTCGCCTCACGCCTTGGGCATTTGAAGACCGTAGCGGTTTAAGACCGCATTTCGCCTTTGACAACGAGGTCTTGCATGCTAGGTGCTTTTATTTTTGCGTCCTTCTGCAGTGAAGAAGAGTTAGTTTGAAAAAATGATCCTGGAGATATCCATCTAGATTGGGGCTCACAGAGAGCGTATATGGAACCCTCCCTGGGTGGCCTTAGATGTATCACATATGAAAGCTTCCCGGAGGACCTGTCGATGGAGCTCAGGGAGACCACAAATGGAAGCCTTTTGGGGGGCTTGTAAAGAGAGCTCACGGAGAGTGTATGTTGCAAGCATTATTCTAATACTTGGCCGAGACACTGTGTTTTTGGCGACTTGGTTCTGCTTTGGAAGCCATTGAACCAAAACAGAACCCCGAGTCAATCGCATAGCAAGATTAGACATCTCCCCGAGATTTCGATGAAAATGCTGGTCTCGGCAAAACAGCAATGCGACAAAACTAACTGCTGAAACTCGGTCTCGATAGCATGATAAAAAAAATTTGCATGCCTTTCTGCAAAGCAGAGATAAAATGAAGTATGGGTTGAGGCTTGGATTTTGGAGACTTCAGAACTCCCAAATTGATTCCCTTTGGATCTACCCTTCTTTTGGTCCTTTTCCATCTCTGATCTACTCCAACGGCTTGCAAGGAGAAGTTTCGGCACGCGGCATTCATTTGACCTCCGGTGATGTGGAGTTTCTTCGCCCTTCAAAGATGGGGAATCCTACTTGTCAGTCGTCAATCACTCTCCTCTGTTTTCTCCAACATGTAGTCGCTTAGGTTTCTTTTTTTTTGAATCTGTGTTTTTCCGTTTCTCTTTATTATAATCTGACTGCTAGTTTCAGAGTATTTTTTTATATGTTTGACTACATGAATTTAACTAGTGAAAAAAGAGGTAATTTTTTTCATCTACTCTGGTTTAGTTTTCCTTTTTGCTAGTGAGGAAGCTTGCGTTTTTCTTTTTTGACGAAGTCAGTCCTTAAGGTACAAACACTAAAACCTTTGTGCTAAAATTTATCGGAATGCACACCTTAATATGTCACATTAAATTTATGGTTGAAAATTTAAGGATAGTATTATATTCTTTGTTTTTTTTCCCGCCTCTTTTCCCTTTTATGTTTTTTGTGCTATACTTTGTTCTTTTATTAAATAGACATCGTGAATTCCACACCACGAGGCAAAATTCTCACTTCAAAACAAGGAACGAGCGAGAAGTTCGTTTTATTTATGTAGGGAAAGAAATCATGAGTTAAGTGTTTCTATTTTTGAGGGGTAAAAAATATGGCTAGTGTTTTAATAGAGGCATTAAGAAATCAATGATAATAATCTAAAAGAGGGGCATAATGTTCAGCTTTGAATCTTGATTTTTTAGCGTATGAGACACTTAAATAGTTATGATGTAATATTGATGGTACCACTTTGCCAGCGGTGTCCATTATCTTCTAGATGACGGCATTCCTTTTCTTTGGTTTTATTTTGTCGATTTAATAAGAAGCACAAACATGGGTGGGGGTGTTGATACGCGGATACAACAATTTTGATAATTTTAGAATACGGGTGTGGTGGGCATACAACAAATTTAGTATATATCTTTTTAACTATGTATACTTACTATTTAATTCCTAAACAAAAAAGTAACCATTTGAATCTTAAGAAAATGCATAAAAGGTTATATAGTGCCGTCAAATTGAAAGTGGGAGTGCCGTGATTTTGTGACATAATTCCGTAGCGGTGTAGTCCCGTGATTGGGTGGCGGTGGAGGATTTTGATTTTCATTCATAGCTCCAAGTCACATCAAAAAAAGATTGGTCCCCAACCCACAAATAGCCTACAACATAGAGTACCATGGCAAGGAGAATGAGAGAAGGTAGAGGTGTAGAGCTTGTCTAAAAGAATAAAGGAAAATTAGAGCAAAGAGAGAGGATGATAAAAGACAATTTTTCTGGAAATGCTGCCGAAGGTGGCGGTCGGTGGTTGCCGGTGTCACCGATGGTTGCAGGTGGTCGCGCTCGTGGCTAGTTGCTTTGCTGCAGTTGCTCAATCTCTCTCTCCCCTTTTCACAGATCAAGCCCTAGCCTTAAAGCAATCTGCTCATTATAAGGATTTGTTTTAGTCATTATTTTTGATTTGACCCCTGAAACTTCTGTTCAGTATTTTGACCCTTGAAAATCCTTTTGAAAATTGTGTTTCACCCCATAAGTTTCCGATATGCACCCAATCCGAACCTGCACCGGATGCGCACCTGATGAGTGTGCTTCACCCATTTTGGCAGTCCCGTGCTTCATAGATTTGAATGATCGATCTTGTTAATCATATTATTTAGAAAATTTCCATGGTGTTTTCAATTTTTTTTGAGCCTACAAGTGGCGTTAAGTTTCGTATTGCTGGCAACCGATATCTAGTCAGCAGCAATTGATACTGATTCGGAACTGAAAAACTTGATCGCTACCAAGTCTTTAAGCAATGATCGGAATTCTGCCGAAGGACTTGTAAAGAGAGCATGAGGAGGGCGTGTACTGGAAGCCTGGCTTATAAAGCGAGTTCGTGGAGAACGTGTGTTAGAAGCCTCCGGAGGGCTTGGAAAGAGAGCTCAAGGAGAGCATACTTTGGTTCTTAGCCATTTTGCATAACTTTTCCATTCATGTGATTTGCACGCAGGAAGGAGTATATCCAATTACAACTATAAACTCTCCTATTCACAAAAAGAGAAGGAAAAACAAAGCAAAGAAAATAGAAATGAAGAAAGAGTACCACATATTTCCACTCTGATCAGGGTCCCTGCTTAGTTGTTTGTAGGACAGATCAACCATTTCCCGTCAAGCATGTCGCAACTGGATGCTGAGTCAGTGATCTGAAATGAATCTAGGAGGTATTTTGCGGTATGAATTTTGGTGTGAGTTAGAAAATTGGTCCTGCTGATTGCAACAATTGGCAATTCTTTTCCTTCTAAAATAAGGTTATAGTTCCTGCAATATTATCCCTAGTTCTGACACCCGTCTCACATGGCATGCCAAGTCATTGAGCCATGTCACTGGGAAGTCTCACCAATTTTTATTTTTCTCTTTTCTTTCCTAACTCCGACTCCTGGACTTGCGTCACAAGCACCAACCTTCACCCCTATGCTCTGCAATCAGAAACCCACCCCTGACCACCTTTGTGAGTTGTCACCCCTAACCATCTTTGCCCTTAGTTGCAGAAACTCCTCATATGGTGACGCTTCTCTCTCGGAAACTCGCTGTTGCGATCCCAAGTTAGGAGCTCCATGAGATCTTGTCCCAAGCTCATATGGGAACTCGATCCCGTCAGCTGGACTAAGATGCATGAAACAAGTGAGAGAGTATCTGAAAATCAAGCCCTTTTCGACTCCATTCCTTATTTCTCTCTTCCTTCAACTCCATAAGTCTCCTTGTTTGTTGTTGCTGACTACCCTCCTTGAGAGAGCAAAGCTTGTCAATTACTGTTCTCTCTCTCTCTCTCTCGTGTAAACTATATTCAGCAAGTGGTAATACTATTTGACACATTTATTTATTCAAGCCGCTTCTAACCTTAGATTCTTTCAGGTGCTTACGCTTCCCCGCCCCCGTTCCCGCCCCCGCTTCCGCTTCCGCTTTGTGTAACTAAGCCTTTGCCATCTCCTAAGCCAACCCCACCCCCCACCCCCATCTTTCATCCGTCGATGCTGCAGCATCAATAGGGGCCATGAAAGCGAAGGCGCCGCCTATCTACTAATGCCACAGCAGCATCCGCTGCTGCTGGCAAGCAGATGTCAATGCACCAACTGTAATCTTTGGAATCAAGCCCTAGGCCATTTTTCACAAATTCGATCTCAATCTGGAGGTATTAGTTTGTTTTGGTTCAATTGTTACCGAATATGGCGGTTTTGTTGGTCAGCACCATCGTTGGTTTTCTGGATGATGACATAAGATTGGCGGCGGCATGACGGCTGGGGGTAATGGTGGTGGTGGGTAGTGGTGGGGTTGATAATGGCGGTGGATGGGGTGAAGGTTGGTTGTGGCAGTGGACCGTGATAAAGATGGTGGCAATGGCGGTGGTGGATAGTGATGACGGTGGCGGCGGCCGCAGTGGGAGTTACAAAACTAAAGATGGAAAAAGCGATTAAGTTACGTGGAGCTTAAGTTGACATGGCAAGATGATTTGGCATGCCGTGTCAGGTAAAGTCAAAGTCTGGGATAATATGGCTGGACTTATTCATTACCATCTTTCTTAATTTTTGGTAGAAGAAGTGCTTACACATTTAAGGTTGGTTTCTGCAAAATAACTATGAGTAGACTTGGCAAGCGGGTAAACCCGCCGGGTACGGGTAAAATCCAACCGGATCCAGGTAAAAACGGACCGGGTAAAATTTACCCTGTTTTTCCCGGGTAGAGCTTTTTAGTGCCCGTACCCTACCAAGGCGGTCGGATATTACCCGCGGGTAAATTGTTATTATTTATTATTTTTAATTATTATTATTATTATTTTTTTTATTACCAGATATTCACCGAACTAATTCTTTTGGAGTATTTTTTCCTTCGTTTTTATTACTACACATTTTCTAATTTAATTTCTACAATTCATTTGGGAAGTGATCATCTCAGATCTTAGATCTCAAATCTAACACAATCATCTCAATCCGAACACAATTAGCACATAGTAGAAAAATACTTAATACAAACAAGAAATAAACACAAATAGATCTGAAAAAAAAAAATTATTTGCTAAACTCAAAAAGCGTAACAAACTCGATTGGAGACCACTTCGATCTTTGCTGTAAGTTCTGTACTATCCCTTTAATGATTGGAGACGTGGCGCCGGAGATGTTGCAGAGACGTGGCGCCGGAGGTGGATCTGCGACGGATCTGGCGTAGCTTGGTCGTCATAAAGAGACCGACATCGCGAGAGGATCTGGCGTTGATTTGTCGTCGATGGAGAGAGCCACGTCACGAGAGAGCAGCTCCGTCGTGAGAGAGCAGCGCCGTCGTAAGAGAAGGGGAGCAGCGCCGTGGGAGAGAGAGAGAGTTCAGAGGAAGGGAGGGATTAGGGAAGAGCGGTGCAAGAGAAGAATGAGTGATCTACTGATCTGTGAATGAAAACCCTAACACTTAGTTATATAGTACAAAATACTTGTAGCTCGGGTAAATCGTATCCGACCTGGACCGACCCGAAAATAACGGTCCGGTTCGGGTACGGGTCTATTTTCAACGGTCCTTCAAAATAGGTACCCTACCTGGGTTTTTAGGACAGGTACGGATTAACCCGCGGGTCCAAGCCTTTTTTTGCCAGGTCTAACTGTGAGAACTGCGAAAGCTGTCAATAACATAAACATCAGTTGGTCTCTAAAATTGAATTAAGATCAATGTGGCCAAGTGTGCCAGAATTACAGGAGGGACAAACATAAATAAACGTTGTTGGTCTCCAAAATGGACAATAACAACGTAGCCAATTGTGTTAGAAATACAGGAGGCCGTACATAGATAGTCCTGTTATATTGACATATGAAGGTTGGTGCACTGTGTTCCTTGCATCCGACTATCATTCCAAATTCCTTACATATTTAGCTTGTTGCATCTTTCATGCCTTTACTCCTCATTGTATGTAATTTTAATTGTCTCTACAATTTCAGTGTAGTGATAAGCTGGGTTTAAGTTTAGAACTGGGCTCATTTGCTGCTGGTGTAATGATATCAACAACTGAACTTGCTCAACATACACTTGAACAAGTAAGCCTCCAATCTTTCTTCACACTCTGGAGATGCATCTTTTTTTTTTTTTGGAGATGCATCTTTTTTTTTGGATTCGTGTAATTTCTTGGTGGTAGCATATGTAATTACTGGTATGTATGTAATAAATGCGTGATTAACTGCTTACACGCATATATCTGGAAGTATATGCTTTCAAAAGCATAGATTCAGTCAATTGTTAGTCCATTTTGACACTAGATTATAATATAGGAGTATTAAGCTGAAGCCTGGACAAGATCACAGCCTTCTGTCATAGAACAATGGGGCAGCTGAGGCTTCCCCCGTGCGGGGGGTTTATGGCGGTTGATGTATGGTGCCTTTCCTCAGCTTTCGTGGAGAGGCTGTTTCTGTGTCTTGCCTGTAACCTCCAGGTCACAATGGAGCAACCTTACCGTTGTGCCCAGGCTCAGACTATCACAACCTTCTACTATATAACAGAAAATTAAACCATGTGTATGCAGAAAAGCAATGGATAGAAGATGCATGGTTGAATCAAAAGCTAGAAACATGTCAAAATATTGTAATCGTGACAAGTTATTTAATTTTTTTGTTTTAGTAGAATACATAATTCGCATTGAACAAGTGCATTGAAAGAGCTTCTGATGATGGTGCAACCATGACTGGGCCATTGCTACTGCCTTGCCTCAAAATAGAACATTCTGGCTGTATATAAAATATGTCAAAATGACACAATCTACAGAAACGTTATATATTGATTCAGCCTCGAGCTTCATATTTCTGGAACATTTTTTTTGGTTTCTGTTGATCCGGGTTTATCGCAATTGCGGTAATAATGTTGCCTCCTCATGTAGTTCATTTGTATGTTCGCTTGTATGGATCGTAATCTTTAGCAGAGCGTAATCGATATGCTCGAGACACTACAAAGTTGATTGTTCATTTTATGGAAAAGGGAACACTCTCTCTCTCTCACCTATGGAGCAAATTAAGGAATGAGAACTATTTAACGGCGAGTTAAAGATAGTCGTTAAGCTGCAGGAACCTTGCAACTTCTTTACTGATAGGGTATCTTAATGCTTTATAGTGATCAATACTGCATTGCAGAATTTGCTGCTACTTTCGTCTTTCCCTATTATGCGTGATAATGTTGTTAAGCTGTCTTTTGCTAACTGCTCGCTTGAGAATGTTTTCGTGCAGGTTGAACCCATTCGCAACTTCTTTGCTGCCCTTTTTCTTGCTAGCATCGGAATGCTGATTCATGTTCATTTCCTCTGGAACCATGTTGATATACTATTGGCATCAGTTTTATTGGTGGTGGTTGTTAAAACACTTGTAATTTCCATTGTTGTCAAGGGATTTGGCTACAACAACAAGACTTCAATTCTTGTAAGATATCACTTAACACTTTTTTCCTTGCTTCAACCATTTTATAATTAACCAAATCGGACTTTGCGCCTTGTTCTTGCAGGTTGGGATGTCTCTAGCCCAAATAGGAGAATTTGCTTTTGTCCTTCTCAGTCGTGCTTCTAATCTTCATCTTGTTGAGGTTGGTGCTACAATCATGTTGTCTTTTCATATTTTGGATAGGTGAGATACGCCGTATATCTGACTGAATTCCTATCTTCCATATATAAACATAGCTCTCCCTTTCCTGTTTGGTAATGCGCGAGCTGATTGAACGACAATGATTACATTAAACAGCCTAGTTTTTGCGAGATTGTAATCTTTGTGCAGTGGATATATACGTGTATATGTGTCTCTGAGTGTGTAACCCGCAATACATATCTGTTGTATGTGTGTACATGCAGGACATGTGGTGTTTGTGCATTCCTTTGATGGTAATGACGTGTATAAAATCGTGAATTTTACTTTCAGGGGAAGATGTACCTGCTGCTCCTTGGGACAACAGCTCTTAGTCTGGTATGTTTTTTTTCCCCTGAGAGATAACATATTAATTATGTCCATGATCTTTTCTTGAGATGCGATGGTCCTGAGTGATTCTCATTCTCAATACATTTTCGTCTTTTTTCTTATGGAGTCTTTATGAGATATATTTTCTTTCTAGTTGTTTGTTGGGTGGTAAAAACAATACATCATTTTGATCATGGGTTTCAAGTTGCTTCATCTATTCTTTGGTGCTCTATTCCACTGGGTTTTTCCTTTCACAACCTTCTGGTCCATTTTTAAGATATACCCTGAGGATACGCGAGCTAATTTTCTTTTTCAGGTTTTTTTTTGGTTTAATATGCGATGGCCCTTCAAATCTTTCACATGCCAGGACACATGATGCTTTAGCATCAAATTTGACTCTTGACCACTGTTTTACCCCTTGAACCAAATGGTATACCCCCAGAAAACTGGAGAAACTGATGTTGAAGAATTTTTATATGCGAGCTTTAATGATGAACCAAATGTTTTTTTGGCAGCTTCCATTGCTTTATATTACACATATTACTTTTTCTTACTGGATCATATTACAAATTTCTGCAGGTGACTACTCCATTGCTTTTCAAGCTAATACCTGCCGTGGTACATCTTGGGGTTCTGTTACGGTGGTTTTCCCCCGACAGTCAGAGTGAGGTAATAACTCTGGTCAATGTTTACCTCCTACATAGTGTTCCGTTGTCTCTTATAATGGCTGCTTTTTACATGGGTTTGCCAAAGCCAGTAGCCCAGTATGCAAGTAAAGTCCCATCATGCTTTGTCGTACAGGTGGGATTTAAAGGAGAGAACCTCCGCTCTGACAGTTCTAAGCAGCGTATTGCTTTGATATCCAAGGATCTCATGATTCACGAAGGTTAAATATACACATTGAATATGGACTTTCCAGACTAACCTGATAAGGATCTAATGACCCTGGCGACTTCCCCAACAGTGCAAGAGAAAATGAATGGTGACAATTTTTCCAATCTACCATACGAAGTGCTTTCCCGTGTCAATTTTGTTACATATCTGTGACAAACCGGAGAACAGCGAAGCAACTAGAGCATCTGATAAATTGGGGGATCTGGATAGGAGGTAACCTAACTACCAAACGACTAACAAGTGTGAAATTTCACCGTAACTGAGGTAATACTGCCTTTTTTCTCTGTGGCATGAATTTTTTTTTTACCACTAATGTAAATTAGCTTTTGGCTATTGATGTAATTCTAACTTAGACACAGCATTTCCACTATTCTTTTTCCAAATCTTGAATTAAATTGTAAAAAAAAAGAATGTATATAGGAACTGTTTTTTCTGTTGTTTTCTTCTGCAGTCACATTTTGAGGTGCATAAAATTCCCATCCTTTTTTCTGTATTTAACATAAATTGCTGTCGATCGACTTTTTAAAAATGAATAGCTCTTTTTAACTTGATTACTGCTAATACTTAAATTACTAGGATGCCTCCTAAATTGCTTCGGTCTGATTCCTTCTTCACTACCTGCCAGAATAGGGCAGGTTAGTAAGGAACTAATCTGAGGAAAATTCGGTGGTGCGTAGGGGTCTGACTTATTCTTGTGTTTGGTAAGCAAGAGAACAACATTGACAATATAAAGTGTTACATAGAGGTTTGCCAGGTTAGCCTTTTGATTTTACGTTTTTAACATAAAGAAATAGAATCGTCACATTCGATGTCTATCTCAAAATGATAGAAATTCAACAAAGGAAGAAATAAACAAACAAACATCGACAGGTTTTAAGATAGCTATTTTAAAGGGCATAGATGCCGATTAAAATCTTAGTTTTTACGTTGTGTTTTTTTATCCTTTTTTAGGTTTTTGTTATAGAAGTGTAGTAACACTCTTTTGTGGGACGAAGGCAAGTAAATCGTAGAGACAAAAGAAGATATGTTACCAGCCCGAACAGGCTAGGGGGATGACGCTTGTTCTTCTTGATGCGGCCATTCTGGCCAAGAAAATACTTGTGCGCGTGACTGCCTACTTGGGTTAGGGATCTTGAACTCACAAATTCCTTAGGACCCGATCAAACTTGGTCAATTACGAGGTTGGCAGTTACATTTTAGGTGAATTAGAGTTTTGAAAATAATTTAATTTGATACCCAAGAATCATGAGGCTAAAAGTCCAACCGTCATTTTTAATTTTATTAGAATTCTATCAGGCCTCCCCTAGGTATGTAGACGACGAAACACACAAGAAACACCTTTTCAGAGTTTGTAAGGTTCTGACAGTTACTCCTTTTCACTTCTATCTTATAAGTCAACATTTTTGGGTGGTTCTTGACAAACTTTCTAGCAGCAACAAGACGTGTTTGAATAATACCTAAATGTATAGTGAATTGAAAGTATCTCAACACGGTTATCACAATGCTTCACAACGCCATCATATTCTCTGAGAATTTACACGATAAGTGCTCAACATCGCGGCTACGCTTTTCACATCTGTTGTTTTCGCTTGCAAGGTGTTGATTAGTTTCGTTTGACTGACATCAATAAAAAGAGGTATGATTGACACCTCCAAGACAGTCAGTAGCTCAAAATTCCGACTACCCCCCAACCCACAAACACACTCATCATTGTATAGCAGGAAATCTTATATGAAAAGTGCTCATCATTTTGATTGGGCCTCAAATCAATTTTAGAGATGTTTTGTTCTAAAAAGAAGTTGTTGGTATTGTCAAGAACTTCATCCCTGAACTGCTTTTTATCAGGTTTAGTCCTACTGTTAAAATAGATACATTTATTTGCCAGAAGTAAAAGGAGGTAGCACCATCATTCCAGTGGCTTTGGCAATAGGGCTTGCCTCTATCATTAGTCTAATCTCCTGACATATAATATGCCCACAAATTGCATCGACAACCGGAGCGATTTCGAAACTTTATCGTAGTCGAATAGTTTGCTTTGGATTAATGAAATATTTTGGCTGCAATCTCGATACTTGGAATACCCCACAACTTCCCATATAATGACCCTTAATTGTTGCTACAAATTGTTAGTGACATTTTTTCAAGACATCTTTACTTATAGTTCTGAACAACATTTTTTTAGCGTCACTAACTAAAAGCTACAAAGCATAAGACGGCCATTATTTATCATTATATAGGAGGAGATGTATGACCTTCCAACAGCCAAAGTTTTTTCCATCAATTAAAACTGCGCATTTGATTACTTAAATGTGTTGCAAATAAATGTCAACAGTAGATGCTAAGTGACGCAAAGAAGTGATATGATTGATTTAGAAGAAGTCAAAGTCACAAAGTGGTGCTTGGGATAATCAGGTTGCTTAAAGAACTCATTAAGCAAAGAAAGCCATCGGGTGATTGAGTCAAATCATATTCGAAATATTAATATATGTATGGTGTTGTAAGCACAAAGCTTGAAAAGAATAATCTAGTGGGTAAATAGCTGAAACGACGTGCACGGCCTTTATTTAGTTATGATTAACTAAACTTCATCAGTGCCTTGTATTTGACTATCAAATTTGTGTGGAAGTTTACTTCTAAAGCTGACTATTGAATTGTCAGATGCCATTGTTTGATAATTTTCAAGTCAATGTATTTGACTATCAAATTTGTGTGGAAGTTTACTCCTAAAGCTGAATATTGAATTGTCAGATGCCATTGTTTGATAATTTTCAAGTCAATGTATCCTTAGAATGTTATGATAATATCAATAGTAAAAAAAACTTGCCAAATTTTTGAGTTAATTGAGTAAGGGCATTTTTTGTTTTTGGAGTCAAGAATCTCAATCATTGGCTTGCTGCATGGTTATTACCCATGCCACCGTTGATGTTTGCAGGCATGGGTAAATCAGTTTATCATTGCGTCGATGTTAGTTAAGTATGTTGGTTGAGTGACTCCCAATGTGGGTTAAGCATTAGAGAGTGCGTCCCGAGTGTCTTTAGAAAGTAGCTGCAACTAGTATTCGATACTCTATTGCTTGATGGACTGCACCAAACACCTATCCGAAAGTAAGGTCCTGTTTGACACTCAATTTTTTTTTTTCAGTCTTGGAAACTGAAAAAAATAAGCGCGTTTGGTAACTTTTTTTTTTTCCATTCAGTTTAAAAATTCAGTTTTTAAATCAAGGTTGTTTTTAAAAACTCCAAAAAACTCCAAAAACTGATTTTTTTTTAGTGTTTATTTTTTT